>PVMI01086547.1:4463-15263 GCA_008528875.1 Aulacorthum solani
AAAAAAAAAACAACAAACAAACGAAATTGATTATCTTGTTACCCGATTGTCGGGCAATTAAACGCAGGACGACATTTCCGTGGGGCGATGACACAACTACGCGGGTTTTTCCCGAGTTCATACTGCATCTGACAGTGTGGTTGCGAATAATAATAATAATAATAATAATAATAATAACAATTGTAAGCAAAATCGTATGCATACCAGATACAAAAAGGGCGTGCTCAAAGACTTGCCGGTCGACGCCTGGCAATGTCGAGTGAGATGCTCGGACTAGCCCGCAGAAGTGTTTAGTTATAATAATAATAATAATGATAATAATATCGTACATAATAATATTATAATAAACGCTATTATTTCGGTTCCGTGTGGTGCGGTCGGTGGCGAGCGGGAGTCGGATCTGGAGCGGGCGTTTCATGGACGAGCCTTGGCAAAAAGCAGTCTCGAGTTGCGAGATTACGACTCGGTCGTATAATTCTCGTATATAGAATAATAATTATTGTAATATCGCTATACACCGCGTAGAATATAATATTATGAGTATCTCGCGAACCGCTTTCGGAGGTGAGGCAGCGGTTTGTTAACGTTAATAATATTATAATATGTATATGCATAATATTGTATATGGTGCATATAAATAAGCGCTAATTTTCTACCCTCTCGCCGCCGTAAAGTAGAGTTGTCAGGGTTCGTGTGTCAGGGGTGTGCGAATAAAAACCGTTCAAGTATATTATATTATAAGAGCACACGCCCCAACACCGCGGATCCAAAGATATTCGAAGTTCGTGTCGAGCATAGTTAGTTGTTTTCAGTTGGGCGTCTTTTTTTTTCTAGCAGACCCGGCCAAACACTCTGCACGCTCGTTTCTTCTCTTCCGCACAGTGTGCCATTACTTATTATTATTATTATTATTATCATCATTATCATCAACATCATCATCATCATCATCATCATCATCATCACCATCATCATTATTGTTTTATCGTCGTGCGCGATATATTACGGTACATAATAATATACGACCGTCGGAACTATAACCGTAGTTATGGTTAGCGCCGAAGTTGCCGAAATGTCAACGGTCGCAAACGTCATGGACAGCACTGCGAACTTGCGACAAAAAATGGCCAGTGAAATTATTTATACTCCAACTTCAACGCGCACAAACAGAAAAAAAACAAAATCGAAATAATGGAAAGTTACGAATCTACCACTCTCAATTGAAAATAATAATATTATTATTATTAATACTGTGGGGAAATTATTATAATAATCATGACAATTAACAATTTCGATCCTTTCAGCGTGAATAATAATATTAATCTGTCTTCTACATTATGTATAAGAAACAGTTGTTCATTAAATTATGATAATATCACGTGTGTACCTTGTTTTCTGAAAAACAAAAACGACGGCCAACATTAATAAACCTAAGTGAACCCGAAGAGATACATACAAATTTAATTTAATATACTTATTGGCCCATTTGCACAGAAAATGGAATAATTATTCTGAAATAATACGAGTTTCAGATGGACACCAATGTGCATTATATTCAATATAATATGTATAACCAGTGGCGTATCCAAGGGTAGTAAGGGGTTGCGACCAACCCCAAAAATTGTTATATAATAATACAATTTTCAGATAAAATTTGTCAAACATTTTTTATATCATAATATACGTTAAGTACATCTCGTAGTTATATAAATTATCGTATATTATACATTAAATACAATACCTCGAAGTTTTTTTATGTACTTCTTAAGTTCTTATTACTTTTAATTGATTATTTTTGGACATTTTCTTTTTAGTTTTCTCGTTTTTGATTACATTTTATTAGTTGATATACTTTAAAAATAACAATTCAAACATCTTGGTTGAACGTCCAATTTAATATTTAGTAACGTATTACAGTTGTAATTATTATTTTTGAAAATATACGCTACTTATATAGAATAAGTAAATAGGTGTAAATAATAAAACATTTCGATAATAGATAAATTGTTATACTAAAATGTTCTGTTCGTACTTAATTCCATATCAGTTAAGTACCCTACACAATTTTCAGTATTTTGTAATACGATTATTTATTACATGCTATAGAAATTCTTTAGTTCAATGTTAGGTATATGTCGTCCTGTTAAATAACAAACTTGGATCAACTTTAGTTTACTACGTTTAATCTTATTATAGTAAAATCTATACTTAGCTTAAAACTGTATTTTTTTGCCACTATACAAACAGTATGATACGCTTTTAACCTTTAAAAAGAATATAATCGAATCGTATGGTTATACGGATCAAAAAATAATACATATTTCTTTTAATTATATTATATTATAAAAGCGATTCTTTCATCAGTTAATATCGATTATTTTTAAAAATGTAAAAGTATAAAAAAAAAATACATAATAAATATATAATATCGAATACCTACAAAAAAAAAAAAAAAAATGAATAGTTTTTTGTATTCATAAGTGATCAATGTGGGGCGAGTAGATTTAAACAGTGAGCAAAGAATTTTGATGTGTACCTTCAGCCATTGTTATGCAATTTTGATTTTATCTAAGTTATAAGAATTTTAAAATGAAAAATATGAAATAATCATTTGAGAAACATCGATATTTTCATTAATTATTCTGCACCAGAGTATGGAATTAAAACCATAAGTTGTGGTTTAAAAATAAAATGTCAATAGTGGTTTTATCGGCGAATGTTGATTGTTGAGTATACAATACAATATTAATATGATAAAATGGTATCTTGTATGAACTTTAAATTTCTTAAAATAATAAGTGTCTAGAGTTAATGCAATTCTAATATATATAAAACAGTAAAACACCAAAGATTACTTTATTTAAAAATCGAAAAAACTATAACCTTGTGATTGGGTTTTGACCATAATAAAAAGTTATCTTGGACATATGTGGTTTCTGGATTGTTTGGAAATGTTTTATAATGAACTGTTAAAATACATATAAGGACATGCAATTATTTGTAAGCATTCATTGTTCTAAAAAATGTATATGTACTTTATTTTTGAGTAATTTATAGTTAAGTATTTTAAGGTTTCATTATAAAACGTATTCTCAAACAATCCAGCAAACACATATGCCGGAGATAATTTTTTAATAACCAATCAAACTATAGTGCTTTTTTGGATTTGAAATAAAATAATGGTGGATCTTTGGTATTTGTATTGTTCGGTAAAAGGTCAAATTTAAAATCGTATCAGGCACTCTTTGTTGAACAATGGGTGCCGGTAGCAACTTTTTTTACTGGATCAAAAGTAATCTGTGTTTTTTTTTTTTAAATAATGTTTTTATTGACTGAATATACTATTGTTATCGAGAACTTATAGAAAAAACCTCACTTTTGTGGTAGTCATTAGACTTGGATTTTAAAGGGAAAACAATAAAAGGTTTCATGGTCTGTAAAAAAAGACTGATACGTATCTACAAAATTGTTTGTGATACCTTAACAATAGCAGCCATTAACAATTTCTAATCACTTATTTTTTTTTAACTAAAAGCTCACAATTAAATTTTTTATATTTGATGGGATATGTGCAAATATGTAATTTAATTGGGTACATTGAATCGATAAAAATATGTACTTTAGAAGAACTGGTGAATATTTATTTAGTCACTATCTGGTCCCACTTAAGTCACTGTGGACGTAAAATGGCAGAGACTAAAAAATAAAAATAAAGTAAGCACGCCTCTATGGTTCTTATTACAACTCCTATTTTATATTTCTATAAACGATTTGTTCATTGCTTCACTGAAATATTTGAAGACTTTTAGTTATTTGTTGTGAATGTAATATTGTTAAATGTAAATTATTAAAATTTTTAACTACTCAATTAATCTTGTTCAACTAATTATTTCGATATGATTATTGTATTATTCCGCGTTAGTGAATGGGTGAATAGTTTTGCATATTCAATTACGTTCTGTCAGTTTATTGTTATAGTGTTATAGTTTGAAATAATATATAAACAAAATTATTAATATATAAATAATCATTAATCATTTGAAATATAAACTAAATGAGACACACACAGATGCATACATTCAAATTAAAATCTTACATATTTCTCTGAAACAGATGTGGCTGTAAGCATACAGTATCAGTTCGTATTTGGATATATATATATATATTGTGATTAACTAAAGAATATTCTCAATTTTTGATTATCATGGTTAGCTAAATATCAAATAATATATTGACCCAAATTTAGTCTCATTTACTCAAGCACAATTTTTTTCAGAATTTTAATATTTTATTTATATTATATTGAACCCTGGACAATGTTAGTTTAAACATTTCAATTATCTATTTAAATTTATATCAGTAGAATTTAAAAAGTGGCAGATTATATTTAAATGATTAGAATATTATGTTATTTCCAATTATATTGGCTATCTCTCAACATTATTCTCATTCCTCAACTAATTGATAATTTAATACACCAAGATTAAGTTTTCACATAAAATCTATTGAATCAAGCCTAATAATTATTATTACTATATTATTATACATTTATTTTTCAGAAAAATTATTTTATCTCTGAATACAGAATAATAAGTAATTTGGTTTTCACTAGAAGCATACATTTATAACAATAATAATGTATATTCATGGTTGTAAGGAACATAATAGGTTCTGAGAAGTTTATCATGACCGACATTTTGAAATACTGAACTCAATAAAAACAAAGGTATCTGAGAGTGTCTAGAGTGGAATTATGTTGAAATTAAAGTTGTTTGTTTCAAAAATCTGAATTACTCTCAAGGGTACTGAGGGCTCAGATGTGTATTTTTTTCTAGTGTCTTAAAATGAATCATTTGATATCAGGAATCGCTGTAGAAATAGATTGGGAATATGTTATGCTCTGTGATAACAAATTGACAAATGTTTTTAAAAAACTCCATTGTTGTTTGTTTATTCACTTTTATTACGATTGTTACTTTGTATTAAAAAATATAATATAATATACATCGATAATGGACCATTAATTATGGTACTATTTTGCCTATTCACAGCGCCGTGTTACACATTTTTGATATGTTTTTTTTCTATGATATTTTATTAATGTTTAACACTTTGTTGAGTTTATTTTATTTGTTTTAATAATACAAATGGATATGGTAATTTGAAAATATTTACATATTTAATTTAAAATTAATAAATCATAAATGTGTCAATATAACATTACATAACATTAAATTGAATAATTAGATGGCAAAAGACGAATCCATATTATTTGATGTTTTATTAATTTTTTATATTGACTGTATTTCGTTTCTCTAATATAGCACAAATTTGTAATAATAAATTATAATTCATTAACAAGGAGAGAATTTAAAATTAAAATTAAAATTTTTTTTTATATATTTAATTTAAAATAATCAAGCAAGAAATTTCAAAAATAAATTATATTTAAAATTTTGTTCATTGTTATTATATTAAACTATTTACATTTTTGAATGTTAACACACATTTTTAATTTCATATGTCTACTATGCAGAATTCTTGACTCGGAGTAAGTATGCCTAAAAGTCATTTTTTATACTAGAAGTTAATATTAGTTATAACTTATAATTATTTGAAGTTTTAAGGACCAACAGTTTGAGGTGAACCCTCGTACCCACTTAGCTCATTTTGTTAGGTAGAGAGTCTTGTAGATTTACCAACTTTGTCCTTAAACCAATTTCGTGTATACTTTTTTATATTTTTTTGGAAGCACGTGGAATTATGACATTCGTAAATTTGGCGCTTATAAAATAATATATATCTAGAATTAGTCGTATCGCTTGGGTGTTCGTAATAGATCGAATCAACGCAATAATATTGAAAGAATAATAAGTATTCGTGCGCTGATTCGTTCGTGAAATTAAGAACACTCGTAAAATTATTTAAGTTAGGATAGGTAGTGGGGTCATAGCCACAATGTGCGCGAACCGACGGCAGTTATCGCCGGGCTTACAGTGCGGTTTTTTCCGTTAGGGAATGATTTATATAGTATATACATTATGCGATTCGAATGAGAGTATGAGACTATTGGTGCGTCGTTAGCGCATTTTTCAACGTTAAAAAAAAATAATAATAAATAAATAAATAATATAATAATAAACCCGAGGATTTGCAGTGGCTGCAGCGAATGCCAGCGCGCACAACAATAATTCGGTTTGGCATATATTTTTTAATAGGTAATAATAATAATAATACAGGGATTTCTTGCTCGGCGTGTGTTCGGCAGACTGGGAAAGATTATATTATGTTATCTGAATATCATCACCGCCGCCGTCTGTGGGAAAATTCTGGACTGGATCCATGCGTCCTGTCTGTGCCGCCGGTATTTGATGGGCCTATAGAAATACGATAATCCAGACGAACGAACATCGTAATAATGGTTTATAGTAATCGAGATCCGACCTCCGTCCTCCCTATCTGCCACCGCCACCATCGCGTATCCCGTGAACCATATTATAAAATACCTCGTCCGCCACGAGAGCTGACAGTGGTTGAGTGGTTGGGTCGGGGAAAACCGATGACAGGCAAAGTTTTTCTCTCAGAACCGTCATAATGCGTCCGTATTTTCTCTTTTTTTTATGTATCTGATTATTATTATTATTACTATTATTTCGTTATCCCGCGGTAGTGGCTGTTATACAAATATAATATGTTACACTGTGTACAATAAAATGCTTGTAGTTTGAAACGGCGAAAAACAACAGTACTGTATATTATTTGATGTGTCTGTGTCACTCTCGTGTTCGGTTAAAACAATAAGGTACAGCTATATTTAGGTATGATACCTACAGGACAATTTTCATTTTTTTTTTAATCTATAAACTCTATGATTTCATCTAGGTGCATTCATTATTAAAAATGTAGATCAAAAGCGTTTCACATGGGTAATATAAGGATATATAGGTGGATAACCTGCTATATTAGCTATTGTAGAAGCTGTGATATAATTTTACTGATACCACGTCAATATGTGATTAGAGTGATGGCAAATATTCTGAAATGTTGATATTATTATGTAGACTATGGTTTTACTATGCCATTTTTTTTTTTTTTTTAAATGCCATTTTTTATGTGCAATGGTATAGATGTTTTGATTTTAACGACATAATAATTTTTTACTAAACTTACAGATTACATATTTACATATTATGTAATACATAATATTATGAAATTAATATCAGTTTATAATACAAATACAATTAAAACAACGACAAAGGTAAATTAATACTCTATGTATATCGTATACTGTATGTTAAATTTAGAGCTACAATGCCTAAAATTAATATTATTGTGTAAAACTACAACGCCAATGTTTTGCGTGAATGATTCTTTTAAACCTGATATTAAAAATAAATTTTGAATTACTTAATATAATATTTACTTAGCAATTATAATTCTATATTTTTTAATACTATCTAATTTTTAAAACATAAATTTAAAGATTACAGTTTCTATGCATTTTTTTGTAAAAATTACACTGGCTCTTAATTTCTTTTAAAATAAATTGAAGACATAAAACTTAAGTAATATTGTAAGTCTAAAAGATAACTCTTGTACATTATCCCCAGTTAAACCTTTTATAAGTAAAAAGAAATAAGATAAATATTTATTAAAAAAATACTTATAATTTAGTAGCGTATAGTTTTTATGTACCATATTCCAAAATATAATATTTTAATGAAATAGTAGTAAATAATAATGTTATCTACTAATTATTATCTCGCATAAGTCATAACAATACATTCATATTCATTAAATTTATAACTGTAATTTTAATAAAAATTATCAATAAATTTAAGTAACTATCGTTCATTAAAATTCAAATGCAATAAATTTTGTTAAAAATATGAAGATAAAAGAAATACTAATTATTAGGCAAGTTGTAAATTCCACATATTTTTTTTATTGTGCGATGATAAATAAATTGCTTTTCTAAAGTACTACCTATCTTCAATTAGTGAAATTAAAGTGTAAATTGAATACAATTTAATTAATATTTTTAGCTTCAGAACCAAGTTGAAAATGTCTGTACTTACTCTGTTAACAAATACATTTTGGTTAGTGCAATAAAGCATTATGTATGATATAGGTATTCATATAGAATTATTAGGTAATTAAAACGCTTTATAGTCAAATGGCTTTTTGTTATTTATTTGATTTAATTTGAACTACACTGCAAAATTATCCATTACTGTAAACGCATTCATTTTCATTGAGTACCTATATGTATATATACTATACAATAATAATGCACACATAATTCGATTCATGCGGTGAACATGTGAAGACAGATACATTATATTGGTTTACAAAGAGAAATCTAAAAATACCTAAATAATTATCATGGATGTTTAATTAATATAAACAGCGTACTAAAGGGATTGAAAAAAGATATCGAATATGGTTAAAATGTCTAACCAAGTTAAGAAGACAAAAGAGTACGTAAAACAATACGTGTTGTTCCGATATAAGAAAATAAAGAAATATAGAATACTCGTCCCTTCACATCTTGAATCATATTATTTATGAAGCTCAACACGCGGTATGAGCTTCTCTTTTGTCATCATTAAACGCTCAATCATTATTTTACTTTTAAAATTTTGATAGATTTCATAGATACCATAAGATTTTAATTTAAAAATGTGATAACAGTTTATTATGTCAAATATGGTAACTTAATTAAGGTATCAGAGAAACCTTTTGGAATTAGTGAACACAGATGATGGTTTGAACATAAGATGATGTAATGATTAAAAACAATTGAACAATCATAATATCAATATCGTTTACAAAAAATGTAACTAAAAGAACTAATGACAATTTTAGCGAAGCTATGATATTATACAAGTACCAATATAAATATAGTTAATACGTTTAGATAAAAAACTTATAAATATTAAACTGAAAGCTGGTTTATAAAAATAGAAAAATAAACTTATGTGTACCTACCATTGTTCAACTAGTAATTTGTTTCGTTCTCGAAATAAATAATAACATAATAATATTATCGTCACTAAAATGTTATTAAATTAATGGTTTATTTTCGGTAAATTTATGTTTTAATCTGAATGGAGTTTGATGGTTGGGAGAAAAATGTAATGTACACTAATTTAGATAATTATTGCACTGCAAAAACATAATACTTGTTGTAGAACTACACAATGAAATGGGCAGTTACAATTGAGATTGACAATAAGTAAGATATTAATTTGGCTTTAGTATATTATTAAATATTAATATAATTTATGTACGTATTGTACAAGAAGTATACTATAAATAACTATAGTGAAATATTAAACATTAAGTATTAATAAAATGTTCATATTTTATATTTATTCATAATTTTTTTTTATGGTTGTATGAATAAAGTATTTAATTAAAACGGTTATTAAAACATTCCAAAAAACCATTTTTGGACTTTCAGTGAAAAAAAAAATGTTTTATTATAATTTCCAATAGTTAAATAACGAATACAAAAATAACGAATGTCATAATTTAATTTTGTTTAAAAAAAACTCGTTATCAATGAACGAGTTTACCTTGAAGTTACAGAAATCAGTCCACCCAAATTCCAACTCGTTTGAATATTTTTCCGGAGCTTTTGTTTGGGGAATATCGAAACCAGCTATTATATTTTGCCGACGGTCGTCCCCATATTAGAAGCATTTTAAAATTAAATGTTCTATTCACTAGAAAGTTTACGTTGTGACCTTAAGTATAATGGAAATGTGCATTTTACCAGAAAATTATTTCTTTTCTTTAGACAACAAATACAACGTCATGATGTGAGTGAAATAAAGTGAAGTTTGACACAGCCTGCTTGAAAGGTCGGAGGTCGACGTATGTGATCGTAAATAATAGTCTAAATGTAGACTGTGAAGAAAAGTCGGGAAATTTCGGTCAACCGGTTGCCGGACGAATCGGAAGCGGACCGGAAGCAACAGCTATAGTATGAGAACCATCGTCGACTGTATATGATGATAATATTATTCGCATATAGTACTACAATATAAACATAATATTATTTTATTCTATATTATTATCACGTACCGTTATTGTTTTACACGTTACATAGAGACATCTCTCGAATTCACTCGAAAAACGCGTTATATCGGGCGAGTCGCATCTGTTGCGGTGGGACGGTGCTGGCCGCGTGCGTATCTTACGAATCGGTTTCGGAAAAGCGACGTACCGGAGAGACAGAGACAGACAGTCATTGACATAGAAACGGACAGAGACAGATATCGAAAGAGAGAGACAGACAGATAGACAGACAGACGAGTATCCGGTGTTTCGGGTCCGACGTGACCGGAGTGGTTGGGGGGGGGGGCAGTCACACGCGCGCGACCGACCCTCGACGACTTGCATACAAAGTGTGCCCGCGTCACTGTACTTGGTGGAGGGTCGTCGGGGTTTGCCTCACGGAGGGCCGACAAAAATTGATAAAGTTTTCCGTTGTTTTGTTTTGTTTTGGTTTTTTATCCCCATGCTGTGTGTGTGTTTTAAATTTTGACGAACGGAATACAAATCACCTCTCGACACCGGACGGTATAGGTACATCAAAAACGTATTAAAGCGTATTTTCATATTATGCATACACGAAAATATATATATCCCCCCCACCGAACTCACAATTTCACTGAATGTGAAAAGAGCATTTAGTATTAGATACAAGGAGTCTGTTGTTTTATTACCTATGATTATTATTATTGTTGTGGAGTTTTTTAATATTCTAAAAATTTTACAGTCACAAATCATTGT
>PVMI01086556.1:0-18107 GCA_008528875.1 Aulacorthum solani
TTATTCGTTTTTTAGTTCTGGAGAGCACTACGAAGTGATAAAAACTAATTTTGGTTATATCTTTTTGCCAACACTTACAAATATTTAGTAACATTTAATAGTTATAATAAGTTATTTGAGAGTTTCTATGTAGTTTTCCAAAATGTACTAGGAAAATAAACAAATTAAAACAATGCTATTTTTCAATATAATAATGAGCACTAACTATTGCTATTTATATAATAACTTTTATTTTTTAAAGCTAATGCGGCCCCTGTTGCCAAAGCTAAAGATCAATGAACAAAAAAAAAAAAAACTTATAATTTACAACAATTATTTCATCATTAAAGTATCTACAATATGCACGTTTATTATAATATTAGTGTAAGTGGTTGATTTAAAAAAAAATGTTTTACAATTTTGAGTGAATAATATAAAATTAAAAAACAAATTATACGATTTTATTCTACTTAGAAATTAAAATTATTAATTATTATTCTAGAAAAAAAAACCGAATCCATGTGAATCAATACAAGTCTATTACATAATATGTTATTATAATTTGTAATTTATATGTGATATAAGCATTATGAAATAATAATATAGATCACATTTATTTGGCTTGTCAGGTGGAACTGCTAAAAGACTTCTTATGTCGACCGTCAATGGTATGACTTATGAATGATATCCAACTTAATTATTAGACCATAATAATATTATATTGATTGTAAGTATATTTATCTTTAATAAAAAGAATATTATCAAACTAGCACCTTTGTTGTAACTTTATAATGATGTCAAAATTTATATTATTATATAATACTTATTTGTTATTGAAAAATTACAAATTATTAATTAACGATACACATAAAGATTAAAGACTATGATGACACGCGCCAGCTAATGTAAGCACTATTTTAATGATCATAATAAATAGGTAATGACTGAGTACTAATGACTCATTAGTCATTTTTTAAAAAGCTTTGATTATATACATATATATATGATCAGGAATAGATATGTAATATATCCGGGCCATATTTCAGGGCTATAGTCATACCTTTTATAAGACACTACATTATATTATTATCTATTCCGGGCATTCCCACTCGTTCAGTTATTTTTTTTTCAAATTTTATTAGCCTTAATCATATATATACATATATATTAAAAACAAATAGAAAACTTAGGTCGTTTTTATATCATAAAAATTACGCCTTTTTTGTACCGGAAGTACATTTTTTTAAATGTAAATTTTTATTCCGTATTTTATAATTCAAGCTCAGTATCATTGGTAATAGAAAGTATAATTTTGCGATATGTTTGCGATTTCCCATCGACAAAAATAATGTGTATACATACAACAATTACTAAAATGCATAAAAAATAAAATATGTTGCAAAAATATTAACAACTAGTTATATTCACTAACGTGAAGATTTTAAATGTCACGGTGTGATTTGAGACAGTATCGTATCTCTCTAATAATAATTTCTGAATAAAATCGATCGACATTCAAAACTATTTAATTCATAGACCTGGACTATAATTATGACATTCACTGGAAAGTATAAATAAACGAACATGCACAGTACCTATAAATACATTGTTTAATAAGCATTTAATATTATTTAATACGCACGTGATACGTTAAGTTCAGGTCAGGCTACGATTCATCGATCCATCAATACCGAAAAAACCATGTATATTTAAGTTGATCGTAATAAAAATTGTACAAAATCAGTCCTTTCAACCACCCTTGTACCTCATGAATATATTTATTTATTCATCACCTATATACTACAAAAGAGACTGAGGTCTAAAAATTACAAGAATTTATTTACCATAAAAACATCAAGGATTTTAAAGTAAAATGCATAAATATTTACATATACTATACATAAGCATCATGAGGTGAATTGGATGCGGTTACAAGCGTACGTCATGGTATGCAATGGAACTGCAAATAGGGACTGAGGAGAGTAGAAGGACCCTAAAATCCACTTGAGAAAGAAGCCATTGCCATACACGGTAGGTGATTCTATACATCAATAGAATCATTCAAACGAGATTCAAGTTGTCCAATAATTTTAAGTTTGTGGACAATTTTCTATCTGTTAACGCACCTATAGGTACCTAACTTAAGGTTGTATTGAATATTTGAATAATCATGTTTGAGGGTGTTTGAGGGTAAATGATAAAGACCAGCAATGCAGAGGAAACGTCTTTGTATTCTCTCATCTCTACTTTTGAATCTGTACGCAGTTTACGGGTCTCAATGTCTCATATAGTACTAAATATCTTCCAGAGGCACAGTGAGGCGAAATTCTGAAGCGACTAGCTTTCTTTTGACCCCCATAAAAATACCAATACTAGATCCATTTTCCGCCAAAAATCTCCTTCAAAGTTAAATTGAATTTACTGCTCAAAGAGGTAATGAGTAATAAACCAACAAGACAAAAAATAATTATTTTAAAAAAAATCACACACTATAATAAAATCAATAGATTGGTACCTAATCTATACATTCATTGCTTTACGTCCGCTCAAAATCTAAAATAAAACACTCAATTTTTAGAATGACACAACAATAGGTAGGTGTACCTATTGCAAACTTCTATTATATTTATGACATTTCAATCGAGCATTCGAGTATATTCACATTTCACAGATAATTTAGTTTTGTGGCACGAATTTAAATTACAAATTATAGTTTGATACTCTGATGTTTATTTTACCTATAGGTACAGTTTATTATAGTCTATAGAAAGCATAGATAATACCTAAATAAATACTACTCACCTACCTATCTAATATCTATACTAGCGTAGGTATACTAGTAGCTGGTATACCTAATCCCTTTTTTTTTCTGTTTAACCGATAACCGACAGCAGAGGAGATTCTGTTTGAACAATTAGTATATAATACCTATTTATCATAGAAAATAGAAATGACACTTCGAAGAAGAAAAAATTGTTAGTTTTGAATACATTTTCATTGTTGTAAAAAAAAAAGAAAAATGTTTAAATACAAATATTATATTATTATGAATAGGTAATTTACGACTTGTCTATGTAAATAGTGAATGATTTTTATTCCTATTTTTGAGATCTCCGTCCGTTACGAACGATCTCGAACAATAGACCACTAGATGTAAAATGTGATTATTATTTCTAAAATAATATAAAATACGGTCTCCTAAAAATATACAGTACAAATCGTATACTGGTGTTAATTTCCATCGACTGTATCTTCAAATGTTGGTCTAAACATCCATATTAAAGTATAGGTACCTTTTTTTTTTTTAACAGTTTGAACCGACGACGCCGCAGGAACTGCTGTCTGCTTGTATCTATACAATATTAAAATGTATAAATATAAGTACCTATACGGCTATACAACATAATAATATTATGCAACTCGTAGGTATACCGATGCGTCATTCATCATCTATTCATGTACCTACGTCCTACATGTACCTATATTGTAAGTAGCATGTACCAACATACCGTACCTACTATAATATAATGTAATAATATTATTGTTATGAAGTCTCCGGGGTTCTCTGTTTTTTAATTACCTATTAAGTTTTTAAATTTAATAATTTTTTGTTTTTTTTTGGTGGAAACGATACTTGGTTAGTATTTAATTCGTGAGATATCTCGATTCCAGTGTTCTTTGGGTAAAATATGATCGATACCTTGAGGTTATCTAAATAGTACACAATGTTATCTGATAACAGAGAAGTCACCTGATAAGATATTGATTTAGTATTTATTTACTCCGAAATCCGATATTCTGTCAAATTTTAGTGACTTCGAATTTTTTGTCACATTTATTTCTATATTATTGTCTAATTAATTTAACTGTTTTAATTTATTTAAACATAATCTTATTGAAAACTATGTGAGACCTTGTAATGCCAATTATATGTAATGGAATCAATCGAAACACGAAATCGTAAGTTTTATTTTGATACTACATAATATTATAGGTACTTTATATAATTTTATACAAATGTTTTTACGGTATTGTCTGTTACGAGTTGTAGGTACTATCATATAAATGTATTATAACTTACACAATATTTGTATACATAGATTAAAAAGTTCAAAGATAAATATTTTAGGTTACCACATTGTATTTAGCCATTTAGGTAGGCGTAGGTTTCCTTATTATAGAGTAGGTAGTTATATACTTATATTATGCAGCTGTTTATTGAAATAAATCGGTGATGTATTTATAATATTTTTATTAGTGGTTATTACGTAGGGTTGGTATTATAATTTTCATTTAACTGTTATCTATTTAGAATAAGAGTGCACCGGAAGTACTACTAGTTCTATCATGTATTGGGGTACAGGCAGAAGGCACCTCTGACTCCGCCACACACACTCAGTATTGTTCATGCGCTAACTGGTGAACTCCTATAATCCTATTCTAAATAGAATATAGATACCTATTTTTTTTAAAGCTTGAAGTTAGTGAGACCTAAGCTATTGATTCATTTACTCTTTTTAAATATCATTTTTGGGGCTGTATAATTAGCAAAATGATTTCTAAAGTATTATATAGATCCTTTATTCTGTATAAAAATTAAACTCTACCTGGTTCAATATGTCAGCCAAGAGGCTGAACATTTGAGAATATTACTTAATAGTTGTTATTATTAGATTATCAGAGTAGAATACTGGGCCTCATACTTCCCAGTCCCCTTTATGGTATACACACATTTTTAAGAATGTCTCTTAATCTTTGGAAATCTCCCAAAATTTCTGTAATAGATATAAAAGTATATTACTAGTTGTTCAAAATAGTAAACAATTATGCTAAGATGTATTTACTTAAATATAATTTTCTTCTATTAATTTGATATTAAGCTAATGGATTTATATTTTAACTAGGTCCTAATTGTTGAGTTATTTTTCATTTTAATAATTTTACCCATTAAGAATTGAAAGTAACATGTCTCTAATCTTTCTTTCTTTATTTATTTATTTAATAAATAGATTATATTATATTATAGTATGTACTATTATACTTTCTATATTATTGCTTTCAAGTATAAATGTCAAATTATAGTTTTTGATAGTTAAAATACATCACTTAAAACAGTATGACATTAGCAATGACTTACTGTGTTACTAAATAATTCTTAGTACACTAGATATAAATGCATGATCATAGACTTATATAGAGATGCTGTAATATATGTACTTAGTATGTTTAAAAGTAAAGTATAGGTACCGTACCTTACTAATACTAATATTTATGGCACTTGTTTGAATTTTATTTAGCAATCATTTATGCTTCTTAAATTTTCTTTGAGCACTTACATTATATTATAGATATATTCTCAATGTAAATTAAGTGTAAATATTATGTTAAACAAACATAACTTAGGTATTTTTATTTAACTTTGGTTGAACAATATAAAAAATTACTGATTATACAGCTTCAAATACATTATATTACGCATTTATATATATTTATATTAGTGTTTATGTTATATTTTAAAATACTACTATCTAATATATTAATACAAATAACGCACAAGTATCAGAATAGTTAAATAACACTTATTTTTAAGTACTTAAATGTATTGTTTTTTTTTTAATATTCTTTAGGTACAGTAATGAATGTATGTGGTGAATACATATTAATTTAAATAAAATAAAATGTAGGTATACAGCAAATAACATCTATAGGGCAAAGCATTAATCAGTATAGAAATGTTTGAAAATCTCTGGTAATTTCTGGAAATCCGAAATATAGTGTATGAAGTAGCTACTATTGATTTATATTTTAGTATAAAATTTATCAAAATAACATGTATAAATTAGTATGCTGAGTCTTAGATTAAATCATTAAAGCAGGCTTCTTAATTTTAGTTTTTCTAAGTATAGTTGTTGTGTCAAAATAGGCGCATAAATGTTTAGAAATAAAATCAAAATTATTAATTATTAATTAACGTAACTCTAGGATTTATTTACGTACAATAAGAGAAATTTAAGCATATAATTTAACCAACAACTATTATGTTTCTGACAAAAAGAGTATTTTTTTAAACCATTCACATTTTTACTATAAAAAAAAACAAAATTGCCATTTTAACTAAGCTTTATTCCAAGATTGTCACCTAATATTAATTATATTATTTTACCCATTATTTTATTACTTAGCCAAAGTAAATTGTACCTTTTGATGTATAAAATGTTTGTATTAACTAGGGAGAATACATCTATGCACAAAAAGTACAACTCCATAATACCATATATTCTATATTGGTAGTTTGTCTATTACCATTTAAAATAAACAACTTAAAATTCATTGTTATCGCTTATTTTATAGTAGGTATAACAAACTTATTAAAATGCTAAAGCAAATAGTTTTATTAAATACAACAACAATACCATGCAATGTATACAAATTACATACTTGGATAATATTTATCACTTATTAAAATTAGTACTTATTTCAAATGCAAACACATTTGTAAGTTTTTGGAGATTTATTAGCATTTAAAGGCATTAACTATAAGCAATGCAATAAGAAATAATGTAAACTGTTGATAGTAGCAGCCACAAATCACAATGAAGTGCTGTCAACTGCAGCTAACAGCTAGTAGCTGAATGTGTGCGTAGGCAGAGTTTGTTGCTTACCTATGTTGATCAATAAAATCAATGTTATATATAAAATATAAAAAATAATTTAAATTTATAACTTAGAAAACTAATATAAGGTAATAAAAATTAAGCATGAAAATACAAAACAGTTATGTAGATTAAATCATATTCATATTAATTTTTTAAAGTTGGAAAACATTATGATCAATGTTTATTATTTTATAGGTACTCCTCTAATTCTACATTACATTTATCTTCTGGTATACTTTTGTTTTCAATACATTTTACTACTTAGATACTCAATCTAGCTCCTGTTTCTAGTTTTCTTTCCATTCTAGTAGATAGTTATGTCATTGAGACATGCGACTAATTTTTTATAGTAAACAATTCTAATAATTTATGTCTTTTTAAGATTTGACATTATATTTTTTGGTAGAAATAGTTTTATTATATTTGATTATATATGTTTATTGCTTATTATAGATATTAGCATTGAAATTAATATTTATTTTTATCAATGATATTAGCAATTTATTGATTTTATTATTATAGTTATATGAAATCATTTACACAAATTAAAAGTGGTTGCAAATTATAATATTTATAATATTTAATTTTAATGAGTTGCAGTGGTTACGTGCATTAATATTTTTTTTAATATTGGCTATAATCAATAACCACTTACCTAAGTATTTAAAAAAAATAATTATTTGTATAATATACTCCTTAATAGTTTCTAGGAAAATATTTATGAAGTCATGATAGTGATAAAAGTAATTTAGTTTATTGCCTTATGTTTATTTTTTTGTTTATTGATATGGCTTTTAGTTGTATATATAGTGTAAATTTAAATTCTCTTAAAAACAAGATAATTTCATTAAAAAATATAATTTAATGCACTAGTAATGTTACAAAATAAAAAATATGCCCTTAAAAATGCTTTCTAATATTATTTTTAGTAACAATTAACAATGATTAAAATATCTATTTGAATTGTATAATTATATGTGTTTTGGTTTTGTCGCATGTCATAAATAAAACGACAAGTCTATATCAGCTGCACCTCTCTAATCTTTCATTTGTCAGACCGCTGTACAGCAGCCACCACATTTGTTTAGTACATATTATAGATAAGTCATTAAGGTAAAACATAAGGCACAACAATAATAACTTGGTTAAATCAAAAAATAATATTTAGTTTTTATCTTTTTATGGGGATTACTTAAGTTAAATAGTTATCAAAATATTTCCATTCTTTTAAAATATCTGTAAGATGCCTTAAAAGTTCTAAAAATATACTACATTATTACATCCTTTTAAATTATAAATTGTATTATTTAATATGAAAAAAAAAACAGTCATTTATAGTGAGCAATAGTGTCATAGTCAAATCTTGTCATATTTGGATGAGTGAACACTGAGTGGCCATTTGAGTATTAACAAAATATTGAGCTCATCCTTTATTTTTCTAATATTTTTATTGTATAAATTTATTTTTATGAGTATATGTAACTCATCTTATTGGCCTCATAGTTGAGTCTTTTAATAACATTTTCTTTTTTCTCTGTTAACAATCAATGGTGTAAAAAATAATATTTTGGTAGGGATTTTAAACTACCTTTGAACCTTTTTCTAGATCAAAAAACCAAACTTACTGAGCCAGATAGAGACCAAAGTATATATGTTGACATGTAGTAACTTTCCTGTATTTCTATGCTCATTTAAGCGTGTAATCGATACATATTATTCATCAAATATTTGCATTTTCTACTTGCTGTATAAACTCTGAACTATTCGTTGTGAATAAGCATAAGAAAAAAATATAAAATTAAACAAATTATGAAAATATATAATGTATTTTTGAGCCAGTTTTTGGGCTTTGTTACAATTTTTTTACAACATCCTATAAAAAACACGTTATTTTACATATATAGGTGTTTTATAAAGAATGAAGTTTTTTGCAATGCTGTTTAATTGTTTTTTGTTAGGTTGGTGGCATACTGGCATTGTTATTATAATGTCTGTTACCTGTGTGTGTTGAGCTTTTTAGTGATTGATCAATATATTGTGTATTTTGTTTATTTCTCGTTATGGAGCGGTATACAATCGAGCAACGTGTTTTGTCCTTTAAAACCCTTTATAAATACGGCGAATGTGTTGCGGTAACTATAAGAAAACTTTGTACGATCCCTTGACTCCGTGGATCACCGACCGGAACAACAATAACGAGGTAGGTCAGTAAATTTGAAAGGACAGAATCAACTACTAAATTAAAGAGCAAAATTAAAAACTGCTTTCTTTATGAAACACCTATATGTGTAAAATAATATATTTTTATAGGATTTTTTATAGTTTTATTTTTTATTATTTTTATAGTTTTTGACGGATCGAGCAAAATTTAATTTATTTTCCATTTCATCTTCTTGTTTTTAAGTGTTCAAAAACCATTCTCGAAGTTTAATCATCCTTGGATGTAAACCATTTGCCAAAACCATTTTGACATAAAAAAAAAGTTTTTTGAAAAGTACAAATTGTGCAAACTGTAATTTTATATTTTTATAAACATTTGGTGACACTTCAATGTTAGTATGTTACACTATTAAACTTATCAAAAATAAAATGTTGATGACTTAAAAGAATACCAACAGTCATAAAAACAAAATACTTAGGTTACTTAAAAATTTGTATTTCGAAAGTTGTCATACGGACGTCGTAATTTACGTCTTGTAATCACTGCCATTAGTTGTTTCATTAGCTACAAATATATTTGTCAATCTTATTTATTTCTATTATACTGGGCTTAGAATAATATATTATATGATACTAAATGTATTGAAAATAGAAGTACAATATTGTATAAGTGGAAAAGATAATAAAATTCATTATGGATCACCAAACGGAAATCATTGAATCTCGATAATCATACACTTCCGATCAAACTCAATTAGATAATACATTATGACAAATATAACTATTATTAAGAGGACGCCACACCGGTCATTTTCAGCGGTAAAAACATGTCCACAGAAAACAAACGAAAAGGCATTAAAAAGTGGTTTTAGAGTAAAAATACTTATAATAAAACTTATAGAGAACAATTTTTTGGAGGGAACCTCATCGGTGTTTTTCGAAATATTAACTATTAAAAAAGGAACACAACGCCATCTCTGGAGCGTTGATTACGACATTACGTTCTCGTTTTGGTGTGGCGTCCTCTTAACTTGTTGAAATATCCTTTAAAATCTGAAATTTGTCATATATTAGAAAACGACAATTGAGGATCAAATATTCAGTAATTCTTCGTTCACCTTGCCGTACATTTGTATAGTTGTATGTTATAACTCTATAAGCATTACTACCTTAGTAGGTATTGTACTATAGTTATTTACATTTTAAATGTTGTGATAAATCATCACTTAGGATTTTATAAATTTTAAAGATCTGCTACAAATGTAAATGATTTTAGTCATAAATTTGACTCTAAGAGGAGTAATAATACATGCATTTTTAAATTTTACATCTAAAAAGTATGATTACATTTTTTTGACATTAATTTTTGAAAGGCTTTCAGCTGTTTTGAGACGCTTAGCACCGCAATCTTTAATAGATTCCTTTTGGGTAAAACTCTTAGGAATTTAATTTAAAAATATGTTTGGATATACCATAAAACTAAATTTACATAGTTTCTATTTCTTTTCTAGAACTACAACCCTGAAGGTATAAAATAGTGAGGTTTTCTAAAATTCAGAGCTACCTACTCTTAAATTGATTACCTAGTATTTAATGAAGTAGTATGATTTAAAAATAATTCTACAGTGGATACAATGTAATATACTAATATGGTATAATAAAATAAAAATCTACTATTAACATTTATCACTTGAGGGCCAATGCGTATCCATTTGTTATTTGTGAACTGTTATTATTTTGTCAAGTCATACGAGTAGGTATATAGTAACTATAACGTATAGATTTTACCAAAAAAATCAGACGTCAGAGATCGATTCATAAACGTGTACGACGTATTTACGTATTGTGATGTACAACAAAAACCAATATTTATTATTTAAAAATAAATACAAGTACTTATATATTTTATTTTTTTCGAGATTATTTGTATGCTAATTTTTTATTTTTGAATAGAATTGTTAACAGACAACAATGCGCTTCTCTTAAAAAAGTTTATTATTATTGCAGAATTTTAGGTCATAAATCCGAGGCGGGAACTTGCAGGTTTAAAAATATTTTTTTACGTTTGTCATTACCTTTAGAGAAGGAAAATTTACTTCAATTTTTAACATCGAATGTGGTCTCTAACAGTAAATTTCATACGAAAAAATGTTTAATTGGTACTTATCTTAAAAATTGCGAAAACCGAAAAACCGATATAAAAACGAAAATGAATAACAGTAGAGACTAAACATTTTTAGAAAACATTAATTATATTATAATAAATAAAATAAACTACATAAAATATGTTTACTCTTTTGTACTAATTGTATAGATTTTTGAAAGACTTTTTTCAATTTATATTTCTGTTTCTCGCTCAAAAAACTTGATAACCAAAAAAGATTCTTCGTGAATTTGTTTAATAAAGATTCATATGCCAAACATTTATAGCCACAATTGTTAATATAAAACGCGGTTAACGTTTAAATTTTAACATAACTGGTTATTTATATAACTGGAAACGCTATGACTTTTCTTCTAACGATTTTAAATGTTTTGTTGTAATTAAAAAAATATATTAATAGTAGAGTCTGAAAGAACTACATTTTTTTTCACCATTGCGTATATTACTATTTTCTGTACGCATTATAACAATTCTTCAACCATTTAAACTAATTTTTTGATATTTTATATCGGTTCGTGAGTTGTGATGCCAACAAACCTATTCCCTTATGGTCATATGGATGTTACGGTATTTCCTATAACGGACTTATATCTGTTAAAGGCTTAAATAGTTAAATCATATATGATGGTATTTCTGGAGAGTGAATGAGCAACTAACAATAAAAAATATATTTCTTCAAAATTTATGATTTGTGAAAAATACGTACTATGTCTAAAATGTACCAAAAATTAACTATAGTTCAAAATTAAATTATATAAAATTATCTTTAAAAACAAAACTTCTTCAGAAAATAGCTTTTTTGAAATTAAAATCATATTTTCTCAAATTAAATTATTTAAGAAACATTTAATTTTTGGTGTTTTATCTGATTAGTAGTACGTGGAATTTAAGGGGCTTAAAAGTTAATAATGTTAATAAAAATATATCCTAAAATAACAGGTTCAATCTATTATTTAAAGTCTTCTCTGAATCGTCAAACCTAAGTATTTTTTGATTCTATAAGCAACTTCAGCCATACACTTTGCCTTTAAAATAGTATAATAGCTGTTACCAGTGGCGGCGTGAATAGCTATTTTATGAGGCGGCCACCTCATGTGAAAGCGGGGGTGGGTATCCCAATGACTCCAGTCTCTAGGACTGGAAGAAGAATTTATACTCACATGCGACTTGCGCTTAAAATGTTCGGAAAGTAAAGGGTGAAGTGTGAACAAATAGATTGGTGGGTACTTATTTAATGTAGTTGCTTCATAAAAAAAATTTTCACTTGGCTACTGGCTGATACCCGTGGCTCCTATTCTAATACTTACTCTTACAACAAATACTGGATCCCAAATAATGTTTATGCAAAAATGTGGATTTACATATGCGTCATACTCGTACAGATAGGTATAACCCGACTAATAATATCTATATATAAGCCGATTATATACGTATATAATATATTATTTGTCTATCGTTTCCGGTTTGCTTCAGTCGAAATATTATATAAGTTCTTTTTTTGTCAAAATCGGTTGACTATTATTTTAGTATTACATGCACTTTAACTATATACACTTTACCTTTAACATATAACCATATCTGTTAGGTATCAATCTTACATTTATGTAGAATAGCTTTATGAACTTCAATGGCTAAGACACAAAATATAATACAGTATACATAAAATTGTATACAATCATAATTACTATATTATTATCTATAACTAATGGGCAATGGCAACCTATATTTTATGTAAACAAAAAATATTCGATTTTCGTGACCGGAAGTCCGGAAACAATTTTATTTATTATATCAGGTATAGTGTAGGTAAGCGACGTTTTTGCAAAAAATTATTTAACCTACTGTATTATGGTGTAATAGAAAAATGTTTTTTTTAACGGAATTCTATATTACGCTATCTGTTACAATTAATCAACAATAAGCTTAAGTGATAATAATAGAACAAAAAACAGACAGAAGAGACTGAGGGAAGAAACCTCCACTCGGAGGTACTTCAGCATAATAGAAAAATAAATTATAAATTATCATTAGGAGTAGAGACGGTGTGTCTGTAGGTATTCAGAATTCGTGTTTCGTATGCAATGATGTATCATTGAAATCAAATTCTATTTGATGTCATTCATTATTGCAGTGACCTACTCAGTGACGAGTACTCGAAACCTACCCGGATAAAATTTATAAAATGCTCAATTTTAACTTTTAAACTCTGAAAAACTTATCTTAGGCTATAAACTTTGAAGCTTAGAATAACAGTAACATTATTCGTATGTATATTCACTACAAATATTTTTTCTGATCAAATAATTTAATTTTAACGGCTTAAATTATAATTTTCTTCTTTATTAACCCAGCATTGATGATTTAACTTAATGTAAAATAAATCTCTTGTAATTTTACTAATAATAATATTATGATGTAACAAGTTCATAATAGCATTCCTGCATGTGTATAATTGTCGAAATATATTGGTCCTTGGCCGAAATCTCTGCAATATTTAAAAAATATATATTCTTTAATTCAATAACAATCAAAAATATGCCTTTTTATTATTGTTTTAAATCCTGTATTATCCTGTAATGAGACAAGTCAAACCAATATGAGTCCTGTCCTTATATTTTATATTTCTATCCTTTATATAAAAAAACTGTATCATTTTATAGCAAATTGTATTGTTACGATAGGTTATAATGTAAAAATAGAAGTAATTATATGGGTAAATAATTAGTTTGATATCTTAATATTTTATTCGTTTAAGTCTTTACTCTTTATTACATAATTAAAGATTATTATATAATCGAGTAGGCGCAAAGTATCTAAGTGTTAAGTTGATCCGAAATCATTATAAATGTACGTTTAATAATAGATTTATATATTAGAAATATTTACGCAAATTATACATATTTGATGAAAATGCAAAGAACAGCATTTTATACATAAATGTTAAATTACTTCTCATTCATATATTTGAATTGGCTGTTGAATGTGTAAAATCACATTGTGCAACCACCAATATATTTCGATAATACTGTAGGTACTACTCCTCCTACTCTCCGAAAACTGATCATACTACAAAACACGGTGCTGAGCGTTTTCCCTTCAGTTTACTGAACGTGTGGCACATGTCCAGACCGTAATTTCTTCGATTTAGTCTGTTCGCGTGGAATCGTCTTGTTCACTTTCTTAGTTTTTTTTTTTTAAATTAATTAGTTTATTTCATTCATGAAATGTACATCAATTATACTGCAGTTATGTTTCATTAACACAACACGAGTTGTGTTAGTGTCATATTATATACAATCAATCGTTGAAACTATCGGCTATATCAAACTCTCCACTTTTGAAATATAAAAAGGTAAATACAAATATCATGTATACCTATTTTAATTTTAAACTCATACAAACCGTTATGTTTGATCAATGTTAAATCATAAATATATTAAAATGTTATGGGTCGTGTTGTCGATTGATTACGTTTATCACTTTATATATCGCTACTATAGGTACCAGCTATTTTTTATTCTAATGTAGGAGCGAAACAATTACAAATAGTATTTAGTTTTAATTACATGTCATTGTGATTGATTCTTGTTTGTTTTTGGTACAATTCCATTGCTATAAATTGTCTATATACTCCTGTTGTAGTATGGTATTTGTTTATTTTATTTACTACTCAATTGTTTTGGAATCAATGTTCCTTGATATCATAAACTAGAATAAAATGTTTCATTTAGATTAATTTTTGTTATTAATAAGTTTACCAAACTGTAAGAAATTATAGTTAATTATTTCATTTATTCTTGCATTATCTATTCACAATAATTGTATTTTCTAAAAGACTAAATTATTTAATATTAAAATCAAAAAACAATTTATTTTATGAATATTTAATTTTTAGTGTATGATGAACTACTGATTCGATGGACTTCTTTAAAATATTAATCTTACTTGGTAGCTAACATTGAAATATTATAGAATTGTTGCTTGTATACTATGACATAAGGCCATTATGGCAGTAAAATTTATCTAACAATTATTCAATACAGCAAGTGATGATACACTTGATGTTGATCTATTTAAGATATTTTAAAAATAATTGAGTTTAGCTCTTAACACTGTAATTCAACTATTATATCAGTATACTTAATCAACGGCTAACAATAATTACTTAATGTAACTGATTGAAGCTTGTTTCAAAATTGAAAATATAGGTGACAAAAACAAATCATAACTTAATGAAAATAGGTATCTTTAGGTATGTTTTTAAAATTAAAGATATTCAAATTTGGTATTGCATTCAAAAAAAAACAATTTCGATCATTTTACTTATAAATGGCCATGAACTTGTTAAAACTAATTTTACTTTCAAATATCCTCAACCTCGCTGGTATTTTGATGTTCTTATTGATTTACTAGACAATTACTCTTCAAAAACGTTCTTAAGTGCAACCCGTACTCAATTAAATTTGTTGAAGTCCACACAAGAGCTGGATTAAACTTTTAAAGGTTTTTTACTATACATCAAAAAGTGCTTCTGAAAAACCATTAAAAACAAACCACATCATTATTTAAGATATATTTAATTTATAAGATACTCTCAATGGTTCCGTTAATTTAAAATTTATATTGAATATATTCTAAATATATTATTATATAATGATAATTATATCATCAATTTTATAATATTACAAAATTGGTGGTGATTAAAGTAATTAACTATTTTAATGGACCTTTTAAAGGGTTGCTTCTTACATAATATTATGTTATGTGTAACTCCGATTTTAGAAAATGTTCCTTGTTTATAATTCACAATAATTAAATATATTACTACGTTCAAAAATAAGTTATTAATTACTGAGAATAAGTGTTTTATGTTTATTGAGGTAAACAACTTTTGCACTAAAAATGTATTTTTTTTTATTAATTTAATGATATGAAAAAAAAACTAAGATTAAATAAAAAATAAAATGAAATAGAAAGTTTAATTCTTATTAAAAATTAATTTACATTATTAATTAACTAAAGTTCGGAATTCATTGTACTAAAAATGTTCGAAATATGGATGTGATTCTATAATTTTAGTAACCAAAAATGTTTTAAAATATGTTACTCAAATTATTAGAAAAAAGTGGTATCTAGGTATATGTATCTGAAAATATGCCTTAATGTGATGATAATAATAATTTGTTCAAAGTCCTTAATATTAGTCTGTCAAATTTGATTTTTTTTTGTTAAATATAAAGAAATATAAAAAATTATATATCACGATTTCAAAAAACAAATTTGTATCTGATCTAGAATATCCTATAACTATCGTAAATTAAATTTGAAAATTCAAGAATCAAGGAACTTATGCAGTTTACTAAAGATCTATATTTTCTTATTTATATAAATATAATTAAATACTTTTTTTTTATTTGGATTAAGGCTTCGACTCTGAAGCCTGGGACTGTGTGTGAGAGGGGATGGTTGGTTGGAACACGGTGTTGCACACATGTGTGGCAATGATGTGTTGCTAAAAACCCTGTCAGTGGTCACCCATCCGAGTGCTAGCTACGGTGGCCGGTACGTACGCTCAGAGTGCTCCCGTAGATTGAGCTTACGACCGCGTCTCATCAAGTCACATAATTAAATACTATTATGTATTATCTACACAATAAATGGTATATTTAGTTTAGATATCAGTTATTAATTGTTCTAAGTTTCCGTGGAAGTTCAATCATTGAATTTAGTTGATTATTTATTTGCGTACTAGTATAATATTAAGACGTAACGGTGGGGCTGAAATACCGAGAAAATTATTGCAGTTTAATTGTTTTTCATGACTGATAAATTATAATATTAATTTGGTACAAATTCCCGTTGTACTCAAATATTAAAAATTGTATGTAAGAGAACATTTTTAAAATATTTAATTATAAACGAATTTCCTTTGAAGATAAATATTATTAAATTAAAAAGTATTCATAATTTTGCACAGAACGACTATTACTATTAATTTTTATTTTTTCTATTTCATAACTTCATAAGGTAATTAATGATTATGATAGTATTCATTAATATATTTTACTTTAAACTATTCGTTTTGCTTACTGTTTTCGTATTATGAATATTATTATATTAATGATAAAAACAGTTAAATCAAAATAAAGTACTTGTTCATCAGATTATTAAACGATATATTGTTCTATTGCATATAAATTACCTCAACTGCATTTATTGTAAGCATTAAATATTAAAATGTTGTCTTCATCAACGTTTTATAAATGTAATAAATAATGAGATATTTTAGTATGATATTTAATTGCTTAACGTTGAATGCATTGGGTATGCTGAAAATCGATTTCCTTTATAGTTGTCCCGAACAAACGCGTATCACATACGTGTAGAACCTGAGAAATACTTCTATACAAATGAATCACGAAAAAACGTCAGTGCCCAACGTGCTTATTGTTATGAGACCTCAAAAAATGTGTTTCATAAATATGAACCATTATAAGTATAGCAATCTGTGTATGGTTGATTATAATAAGGAATAGTGTTACGGCCTACTTTCGTTGAGTAGGTATAGTTATTTTGTTCATTTTAACGAGTTTTCTTTTAATTTTAATTTTTTGTAAAAGTACTGTATTATGCTAAAATATATGTCTAAATTATTCATATTGGTGCAGCACTCCGCATGTATTTAATCGGATTAAAGTTAACGAGGTTTTGGAGGTTTCATCAATATTTACAACAGTTTTATAATATCGAATTGTATTAGGTGTACAAAATCAATACATAAAATGTTTTATTATTACGTAGTATAATGGTTATTATAATAAATTGTTTTCTATTTCAGTGTTATACTTAATTATAAGTGTAAACTAAATGTATGCTATATTTAAATAGGTACTTGATTTAGGAGTTTTTGATTTTTTTTAGTCGAATTTCACTGGTCATATGGGAGTTTAAAAAAAACAAAGAGTGGTAAACGTCTGAGTAATTTAGTTTTTATTTAATTAACTATTTACGCGTATCTATACAATTATTGTCTCTTATAATAAATACATATTTGTTTAATTTTGTGCTTACATATATATATATATATATATATATATATATATATAATATATATATTATATATATATATATATTATATATAAAAAACA
>PVMI01086576.1:0-27162 GCA_008528875.1 Aulacorthum solani
TTACATGAAAATTAAAATACATATTGGAAAAACCGCTGATGCTTAACCACAGATAATGTTCTTACTTAAAAGTTTCATTATAGGTCAATTAATATCAACACTAACAGAATATTTTTGAAACTAGTGAACGAACATTTGGTATGTTGTACTTTTGTAAGGCGGAGACAATCCATGAGTAGGGTCCTTTTAATGGATATTTCTGGGAATTTCCCAATCGTTAAAATCTTGATGATTTTTCAAGTAGAATTGATGCATTTATTAGTTTTTAAAAACTGTTCCTGAAGTTAGTTTTGAGTTATCATATAGGTTCTAGGTTGTAGTTTTAGGTATAGGTTTTGAATACAATAGCGTCTATATAGTGAAAGTCATTCATAGCAAATAAATAAAAAAGACGATTATGAATTAAGATATTCCGATGGCCATTTATTCAATAATATTGTTTCCGTTGTGTCGCTTGTATCGTCATATCAATCGTATTAAATAAACCGTTCCGGATATCAGTATGTCATCACCGTGCTGCGAAAACATAAAAATATTGACATTTTTATGTCATATTAATTTGAAATTTTTTATTGTCCAATCGACTCAATTCGACTGTTATGTGTTAGTGAATACCATAATAATGTTCATGTTAGAATTCATTTGTGAAACATGACCACCTATGTTAGTGTATTACGTATTTACATATTGCTTCTATAGACTATAATCATAAATTCATAAATTATTGATAATAACGTCGTATATTATTTTATCACTGTTTGATATTGAAAATAGTTCGGACGCACCGCAACTACAGCGCTTTTCCCGGAGAGTTGCGCTGTTGTGTCGCACACAACACTCGGTAGTCGGTGAATGCGGTGTGATACAATGTTCAGTCTTGCACGCCCATTCGCTGTGTTCTTTTTTCATATCGGTTCCGTATTTGAGTGGTTATTATATCTTATTTATTTTCAGATCAGTACTTTTTTTACAAGCTTATTAAATTAAAATGTTGGGTTGCTGTTGTCTAATGTAAAAAATTCATTTAAACGAAATTTTACTCTTATGTTTGTATTCAACAATTCATTGTACTAAGTGTTCTTACTTACTTTGCGTTATCGATTCACGTATAATAGTTGTGTATGTGCTCATCAAACGTAATCTCTTCGAAGACGTCTCTAGTATGTTTTTAATATTATTTAAAATATGCGAAGTTGATCATTAAGTATCAACCGTGGTCATATATAAATTATAATAAATGTCGTAATGATAAATTGTTGATATATTTTGAAAAGCTCTAATGTCTAAAATTATTTCTATTTTATTGTTGTTTATTTCTTATCGATTATTATAAAATGTTAAATAATATTTATCGAACATATAAACCGTGTAGTCCATCATTTTCCATTCAAAATAAAAAACTCACCCTGCTTTGTAGTCAAACGTACTATGTTGTAGTAATTTTATTTAAATAAATATAAATGTTCATCCATTAGGTAAACCTACATTACGAACAACCATCACTCATTATAATCTCTCCTATAGTAATCTCTTTAGTTTTTTTTCGCATATAATAGTAAATAATATGTCACTAAATTTAAATAATACCTAATTTTTATTCTTTTGAGTAAACATCCAAAAACGTTACTGTTACTATTCAAGGTATTCCAAACGCTTATTAAAAAATATACCTATGGTTCTTCCATAATTTGTTTGTTCTAAAAATTCTAGTACTTGAACTGTCATTAATATATTCCATTACAAATTTGTCGATCATGCGGATCATTAAAAACCTTGTCCTGAATATCGTTTAAAACTTTTCTTGCTGTGTGTTGAAAAAATAATTGTTTTTCATCCGAAGGAATCAATATGGTTTGAAACAATATTTTTTTTTTTATTAAATCTTTATTTTTCGATGCCATAGGTATATTACTTTTCTGAGTTTGTTGTGTTTTTTTCACCTTTGTAAATCTGTGACAGCTGATGTGTCCTATATGAGCTGTGGCATCGCCGTGCCGTCATCGTCTTAATAATAATATAATACAATAACGTTTTACTATATTTTTGCGTATAGTGCGAAACCTTGTGTGGTGATATATAGATAAGGATTAAGATTGAAAAAAGTTTTCCTGTTTTTCTTTCAAGGGCGTTTTTTCGTACTATAGTTACAAGGACACTATAATAGAGACGTTTCAAACGTCAATTTTACGCTTATTAAATTAAATGCTCGAGTTATTTTTTTTTAATTTCTGGCGATAATTTTGCCTTATAATAATAATATTCGAATGCTGCGACCCAGAGCCATCGTCTCGTACAGTATTATATTATCATGTATAGGGTATCTTTAGTGCAGTAATCCGTAAATGCAATTAAACGTCCGTAGTATTTGCTTGCAAGTGTAGGCGAATTAATCAGTTGTTGGCTTCTAATTTTGTTGAAATTATCATCTCTAGTTAATTGAACCGCTCAAATATATAGGTTAAATATAGGTTGAAAAAATAACAACAGACCATACATACTACATGAACTGTTAAAAATTCCACTTTCGGCAGCAGAGTTTAATTAAAGCGGCGACCCCGGTGACTTGACACAGATTTTTTTGTAGTTTCCACCCAAATCTGTAGTGATTTCACGTATTGTTGTACACACGATTATGCAGTTCAGAGATGTGTTAAGTGTTGTTCGTGAAATGATGAATATAGTTGTAGACGTCCCGTCGAATCAATTTTATAACCTACCTTAAGAAAGTTATGATTGCTCTATATATACATATTCCAATAATGACCTATTGACGTTATAACTTTCATTATTTGTTTCTTTAAATAATTTTTATACTTACACTATCGATCACCACTACCACCACCCACTTATTGATTACCTATCTGATATCTGTAGCCATAAACCCTATACCAAATCGCATTTGCAACTAATATATATTTATATATTATATCATCAGAAAACTAAGTTTCTTCTTTGTTTTTCGATTTTGAGCTTTTCAAAAATATTATCATTTTATTGTGTTCGTGGTCCTTCAACCGAGTCATTACTCTAAAATAATAACAGTATAGGTCCACCGCGTCCTTGTACACGACGTCGTCTGTCGCGTGTGATGGTGTGCCGTAGTCTGTCTTTAGTCGCCGCTGCCATTGCATTTCGGTCCTGGTCCCATCGGTCATCCGCAATATCGGTCTATCGTGGAGGGCCAAATTGAACGTGACTCAGTCGAGTGTTTGGAGTACGACGACGAGTTTTGCTGCAGTAGCGATGACGACAGTCGGCCGCTGGCCCGATGGTTGCACTTCGGTCGGCGCGATACGCCTCAACCGCCGCGGCACTCTGTCAGGGACGACGACGAACAGTTGCTCGTCGAAGGTACATATACCCATGTGCTTAAGACAATAATTTATTTAATGATATTAGATATAATATTATACAACCACGCATCCATTTGTTCGGGCGTATTTTAAAGTTACTTCGGCCGCATAGGTATTAGAACTTAAAAGTCGTGGACTTATTATTTATTAACTATTACATACTTTTGGGTATGCAATCCACTGTATACTACAGGTAGTTTATCTGCGAAATCAGTTGTCGTATGAGCATGTTCATCAATCTCCTAAAAATCGAAATGCTCATATACTCTAACATGATATTAAGGTTATTAATGTCTAATTCACCTTAATATCTTATTAATTTCGTTACTATTACTTTTTGTTATACGAGGTCGAAATACTACTATCAATTAGTTTAATTAATAATAAAGACTAATTGCGATTGATGTTAATAATAATAACTGGCAAGTTATTCATACATATACTTTATAATAAAGTACGTGTATTTACTGTTTAGTCAACCGTGCGATTTTAAATTTGCGTTTGCGGTGCAAGCCTACATTACGACTAAACTAGGTATAAAGTTTATAATAACTAATAACAGTTATAAAGTTACGTTAAACCTCTTATGCAAGGGCTTCTGGTGTGGGCTTTTATAATTACGTTTTTATAGATTATTTCCTCCCCGTGGATTATAATAAAAAAAAATAATAAAAAATCTTCCATTTTCTGTATAATATTTTAGTTGTTGAGTAAATTTTTAGGAAATTTGCGTCATTTAAATTTTGTTAAACAAAACTCATTATAGGTACTGTATTTCTTCATAATTATGAGACATAAGTTGTAAAAACCGAGAAGTAGCTTTACTGTATAGTAAGTTTAACTGTTCGAGTTTACCTGTTTATATAGTAGGTCACTTTATAACACTGTAATAAGTGTGTTTAGTTTTGATTCAATGGTAAATAATTGTGCAACCTCTATTTTTAAGAATATTTTATAATTTGTTTATATTACTATATAATCAATTAATTTTTTATTAGTATTACTGAAAATTGTCTAATTTTAATTTTTGGAGAAGTTAAAATCAAAAATGTGAGAAAGTCGATCTCATGTAGACTTGACGGCAAATTCAAATCTGTTTTCAGAATTATTATCGCTTCACTATACAATTGGTACGGTTGGTAAAGAACGCGTTTAAAATCCTATGTCTCATCTGTGTTAGACAAAGACAGAAAATCACAGTATCGAATCCCCTTAAGGCGTAAAGTCATCAATATCGATGTACTGTTGAACAGTGAGAACAAGTTCGTGGTATATTTTATAGTTTAAGATAAGTATAATAGTATGCATACACCGAAAATTGTATGGTGTATAGAAAATGATAACTTAAGTCTAAAACTAAAAAAAATGGAATGTTTCAAACCGGGTTTCAAGTTATTTTTAAAATTATAACTAAAAGCGTTTGAGGAGAAATTCTATGATATTTTCGTTTGAAAATTATTCAATTTCATCCACATTTAAACTTTGAACACTCATACAAAAACCAATACTTTTATTCCAGTAAAAATAAGTTATGAGAAATGTTGTAAAACATTTTCAAGCCTTAGATTTAAAAATTGAAAAAATGTATATAATTTGTAATTTCAAATTAATTGGACATTTTTGTGATGTTGACAAATTTTGAACAAATTGAACTAATTTTTTGCCTATAATTAACTCGAACTAAACTGTATTTTCGATATTTCAATTGCTGTAAGAACTATTTATGAGAAACCTTGTATTTAATTTTGAAGTTTTGTGACTTAAAATAATAAAACTTAATATCTAGGAAATGCAAATATAAATATTTTTTTAAATATCAAGTACTTATACATCTACAGCTATTCATTTTTAGATTACAACGAATAAAACAAAATGAATTTAGTCAAGAACTATTGTTAAATAAATATTCCAATTTTTCACAACTTTTTGTCTTTCCTGATTATTTTTTAATGTTTTTTGATCCATTAAAAACTAATTAGATTAAATTTTCTACCAGGAACCACCCTCAAAATAGATGAATATTGAAGCATTTGTATTAATCCTAAAGGTGATGAAAGACACAAAAAAAAACATTCAATAAATAATAAGTGTATTATACCAAGAATAGCTTTCAAGTTAAAAATGTGGTTATCTTATAAGTTATTAACCCTGGTGTATTTTACCTTATTTTCAGAATGTTTAGTAATAAATTATAGTTTTATATTTATAACTTAAAGTTTAATTAGCAAATTATAAAATTCGAGTGTATACGAGATATAGTCTTTTTTTTACTTTTTTTACAAAAAAAATACCCTCTGCGACGTAGGCTATTGGATATATTATTTTATTAATCACATACAAATATGGTGCAAACGTTAACACTAAAATTATAAAATGTTAGTTAATTGTATTTAATTACTTTATAAATAATTATACCTATACCTTTTTGTTAATAACGAATGAATAGGTTTAAACTATTTATTTTCAGTATAATATATATAGCTCTAGAATAACATCTTATAAGGTAATAATATATACAATAGTTTAATATTTTTGCTTGTGGACTGTTGAGAAAGATAGACACAATTATTGTTATACTCAATAATACATAAATTATGTTTTGATATTATCATTGACAACTTTAAAAAACTATTATTTATTATGTTTCTACTTTTTTAAATTACATAATTCTTTAAATTAGTATAATTTTTGTTTTCTGTGGTAATTAAAACCAAATATGTTTAATTTCATTATTATAAATACACGGGTAAATAATCAATTTAAAACACCTTATACAATGAATAGTATTAGATAACAAATTTGTGTATATGTGATTTAGTTTTACTATTTACTAAGATATTTTTTTATCCCACTTATATTTGTCCTATCAAAGTCTTCATCAATATATTAACTGCACATCATGGTTATTAATAAATATAATTAATAAAAGTGCATAAATTAAATTATAATTTTTATAATTAATTGAATTATTAGTTAGGTTAAAATCATATTTGTATAATTTTATATTTAGGAATAAAATAAAATCATTTTTTTAATGAATGGTCTGTATGTTGTTTTTATATTTGTTTTTTTACTAGATTCATTTATTTATAAAACATGTTTGTATGTTTCAATGGCATAAAAACATTATACGCAAATATAATTATTTAGTTAAATTTTAAATAATTGGATCTATATGCAATCAAATATTTAAATACATATAATATATTGACATATATATTATAAATCTAGAAAGTTAACAGCGACAACAAACTGCACAGTACTGCTCAAATAGTTTATTCTAAATAAGCCCTAGACTTATATTCTAAATCTTCTTGTATGTTGTCACTTGTCAATAATACGATTAAAACGTGTCAAAAATTAAATTATATAATATTTGTATCTTGTTATAGTACCAAGTATATTTCAATAATTTCGATAACTATATCATATTTTTTTTTCGTTTTGTTATTTTATTAATCAGTCGATCTTTGCAAGTATGACAAGTGATAACTGTCATTGTGTATTGTTATTTTAAACGTGTGATCAGTAAAAACTCGCTAGTCTACAGTAAATTCTTATTGCGTATTACATCATTAATAGTGCTTAAAATCATTCAATATAATAATACTAATTAAATGTTTTAATCCATCAGAAATAGTAACATTAAATAAAAATTATCTTTAATTATGATTCGTGTATACCTTAACTTAATAGTTTGAAAATGAAAAATATGTGGAAATTCTCCCAATAAAATGTATAAAAAGTGGTTTTCTAGATTATAATTTATGAATTATAATTTGGGGATTGTTAATCAATTTAATATAGTAAACCCGGTGGTAGATTAATTATATGACTAAAATCAAAAAATGCATGTTTCAAAATGATATATATGTAGGTTGATTATTTTTCTTTGTATGGTGCAATATTTTCTGTTTTTATCATTTTTCATAATCTAAAGTCTTTTGTGTACATTACCCTCTAAAAATAAACCAATTCTCGTTTTCATCTTCATTTTATCTTTAGGCCCTCAATCATAAAACAGCACCCTTTAGCTGTAATCGTGTACATTTTATTCGTATTATTTCCACATTCCTCGTTAGTTGAATTATTCACACCATTGGACGTATAATCCTGTTTAATAGAACATTTTTCTAACATTATAACTATGTTTGAAAAACTTGCTATTTCTTCCTTTTTTATGTAATTTATTGTGGCCTATATATAGAAAAATCTAGAGTGTATAATATACTTAACGTTTAGTTATGCTATATTTCTATTAGTGTAATTCTACGAAAAAAAAAACATCGCAAAACCGTTTAAGTCTTAAGTTTATTCCTACCAGCTGTATAGTGTTACGTGTAATCAAACCTAAATTTACTATGGTATTAATAAGAAAAAACGTGGTTTTTCCCACGTTTTTCTGACATATAGTGTTTGAGTTTGGTCTAATATTCTAGTTTATTGAAATTTGCTTAAAAAAAGTACAAATCATATTTATGGTTTGGTAAAGAGCCACGTATTTTTTACATATTTAAAAATAGCGACCAATACCGTTGAATTAAAATGTGTGTGCGTGGGAGTTTTATCTTTGCCGCACTTCATTATTTATTATGACCATTTGGTGATGATTTCATCATTTCGGTTTTTGCAATGACCAGGAATCAATATTTCCGTTGGATTATTTGTGTATGAAAATAATATTCCATACTACGAGCATAGTGAGAATGCATTTTCGATCAAAAATATTCGCAACAGTAGCAACCTGCGAGAAAAAAGCCTTTCACCCGACCCGGTCGTGTCACGTTTCATTGTGATTTGTGATACAATTTTTTTTCACGAAGCCATTCTCTGTAGAGGGTTATTACTTGTTTTTATTATTATCATTACCATCGTCAAATTCGCCAGATTAATGTTAATAATATCATTTGCGGATGATATTACGTTAAAATTTTTTTTTCTTTTGAACAATCGTTTGCGTTTTGGCATTCAAATACCACTTTCGCGCGTTTACGCACGATTTAATTCTTTCAACATCTCTGGAGCTTTTACTTTTTGTGCCTGGAGCAATACCGGCGCAGTGCAGTCTTATATGTACAGTGTACACCCGATATACGTGATGATATAAGATTTGTTAGTGTATTGAACCGGCTGATACACATTTCCACTATACAGGAAGTTCGTAAGAGATTCTTTTGTTTCAAAAAAAAAAAAAACAATTTTTAAAAGTCCACCGGCGAAAACCACTTATTGTTGCGACTTAATCGGTCGTACTTGAACGATTTCGCTACGTATACTTATTACGCAACTGTACACCTACCTATTAATCTGAATTCCAACGCAACATTTTCATATTAGTATTTCTATATTATTATAATGATTACCGCTGAAACCAATGTTAGGTGTACCGTTGTTAGCCGCATATTTAACTACCTATACTACATATATTCAAATATTGCATATACCTTTACAGATTGTCTCTGTGCATTGTTTTTATTGAACCTGTTTACTGTTATGGGTTGATGTTGATAAAGTTAAAAACCGCAGAATGTTCTTCATCATTAGTGATGTACAGTACTATACTAGTTTGTTAGATTCAACGTACTTATATCAGAACTTTTAATAGGTTCTTGTAAAATAGAGTATGGGTATAGTATACCTGATAAACTAATATTATTTCTAGTTAGTAATTAAAAATCTCATCCCGTTGCTTTAACACTGAACACGAAACAAATACAAACACGTAAAAAAAACTAAATTTTCGACAATTAATAAATAATTTTTATTGTCTTTTTAATTGAATAAATACAAAATATCGTATAAAATAGTTAAGGTTTACGAAATTGATGATGTATGTATGTGTTACTCATACTATGTGTTTGGTAATGTTTTGTAATATAGCCAAAAGTTAAGTAATATTATGTTGTATAGTGGTATATATAAATATATCCCACTATAGTACTATACAAGTAGTAGGATATATCTGACAAGTATCGATTTACTGTATAACTCTTTCATACTGAGGAAATAAAAAGTAATATATCATTTAATTATGATGGGTTTTTTCATACACCTTCCTTTGTAAACGCAAAACAATTCAACCATTTTTCAACTTTAATAGTATAAGAGTTATTATTTTAGGTGGTAACTATAGTACATCTATACAAAATAATAAGACAAACAAAAGATTATTTGTTATACCTACTTGAATATTTTTTTTATTATTGTTCACCATATATATATATAATTAAAAGATGCGTACCTTGTGCACAAATACCTACTATTAACCAGAAATATTTTTTTAAATATTCATAATGATGTAAAAACATAAATCATAAATAAAGTATCACAATATTATATACTTGTTATTTTTCGATTTTGAATTTAGGAGTAGGTAACTAACATGTATTATTTTTAAGGGGATTATGTTTTTACTTATAGCTAAGAAAAATCATACGTAGACCAGTAAATTGTCAATTGTGGCATTATACATGTTTAAATTGACAAATACATTTCTGTAATTTTGAGATTTGTTTCAAATTGCTCATTTATGAAGAGTTTGTCTTGTTGATTAAAAATATAATTCATATATCGTATATCCTAGAACCACTATCACTCCCAATTTCTGTTCTCTGTACAATATGTGTTATTTTTAAAATTTACCCGACACCGTACACATTTAATCATTGAATGCTTTTTAAAACCTCATACACTCTCAAATTATTTTTTATGTATAACATATTAAATATTAGATAACGCATATATACTACACTCAATGACAAGACGACAATGTTAACTCTATTCTGAATAATAACTTCTTTATAGTATAAAACTGGCTATTTTTCTTGTTCATTATGTTCATTATTGCGGGTTGACACTTGTGTGACGTGCGTGTACAGTTTCAAACATAAAAGTGTGATGAGGCGTCTAGTTTCTCGTTTTTTTTAACGATCAATACAAAATTATTGATTTTTTTACTATTCACTTGGGTAATTCGACTGTCAAGTACAGTTCAAGACAATTGTCAATTATTATATTTAAATTATCTTTATATCTTATATTATTTCTAATTCAATCTTTGGTGAATTTCTAAAGTTAAAATTTACCTACTAAAGTACAAAACTTATCATTTTCCTTTGATTTATTAATAATATTATTTAAGTAACTTATATCATTTAAATTAAATATTATTACTCTAACAACTTAACAACTGGAGGAAAATCTTTTATATTTTTATATCTAAAGATATGGTTATATACCTTTGTAACCTATTACCTACCTACTATTTAATGGATTATCAAAATTACAGAATAGTCTGTTGAGTTTTTAAATAATTATCTTTCTAGTTTATAGAACGTTTCTGTGTAGTAATTATTAAGTCTTTAATAATAATTAATTAGCCAGTTTTTAAAAAATTACTTAATTACGTACTACAATTTAAATAACTATTGGTTAAATGTCATCAATTATCCATGTATACATTACATTTACTTTCGCCTCTAATTAATTTATAACGTGATTTCGTATTTTATACACAAATAAATATATGTACCTATGTATTTAATGTCTGTTATCATAAATATTGGTAACATGATTCAATTTTTCTAGTTCAAAATAATAACCGACATAATAATATATAATAATATAAAATATACGTTTTATTAAAAAAGTTAAAAAACTTATATTTATGAAGGTAGTGGGATCTATATAGGCTAATTATTTTAATAAAAGACAGTCATTACCTACAGAACTATATTTTCAAAATAAATAATGATTAAACATTAAAAACGCCCTGTGTGTATCATCCTGTATTGTATAAATACGCTGAAATAGTGTAGGATGTAGCCACTATACCAACCCACTACTAACTAGCCAATTTAGGATATAGTTAATTAGTAATTACCTACAGAATTCGTGCTAATATATAATTATCACGTGTAGATTGAATAAAGGCTTCATTTTCCTTTTTGCATTTAATAACTTTCATATTTAATAATTTTTAGGTAAGTATATTATTTTGTTTCGCATTGTATCTAATTTGTAATTGTATTAATACATTGCATTTATTTTAAATGTTCTTATTATTTTTTGTTACACATTTACCTTAGTAGCCAAATAGGTACATACTTATACAAGAGGGTGTTTTCAGTTTTCTCATATTAAGTATCACGTGACCCACACTGTATAATGTATATGGCTATTGCTCATGTGTTTCTTTCATTTTTTTGGTTCACGTATTACCTACGCCATTGCGTAACTTTTCTTACACGTACATGTGTCGTATACATTTGTACCACAAATTATTACCAAATAACCGATAAAGTTGAGACTTTTTTAATTGTTATAACTTTTATTTGACAATCGCCCTAACTGCTACTAAAGTCCCCGTAATACGTATACGTAAATGTATTGTCTATATAATATTATCCAAGTCGATGGTGTTACGTTATTTTAGGTTATTTTTTACGCAAACTTACCGGTAAATCATTAGAAAATTCGTATAGTGATTGTTCTTATGTTTGAAATTTTGAATAATCTTCAGTTACGTGTACCAGTAACCAGTAGTTATAGTAACTATGTACTGTACCATGCGATAATTATCTGCGGTTAATTTCAGGACGTATGCATAACGTAGTATGTACGTTCATTGTTGTTTCTAATCTAGGTAATATGTATATATACAACCACAATAATTCATATTGTATTTCGATTGTTTATTTTACATTCGTTGATTAATATTTACTGTACTACAATACTACTTCTACTATATTTTATTATAGTATAATACCTTACATGGATTTATAACATTTCATTCTCTTGAAGTATTCATAAAGAACTTCTCATGCTTTCTATGATCTATATACAATATACATTATACAATGTATATTATATATTGTATCAATGTACAATTATTTCCAAAACTATTGTTTTAAATCAGGAAATACGCAAATACATTTATGTTCAATCGTGTATATCGTATACCTATAATTTACAGCCTTGGATTTTCGGTTTGTTTGAATTTTGTTCTTGTCGCATTGTCTAACTTAATATTTATTATTTATTATAATTGACAATAATATTAAATTCATAATCTAATCACTATCATTAATACCTGTGTACCTAATTATTAACGTTATTTGTTCAGTTAATAGATGTATTCACTTATAGATATTTTAAATTACAATTAAGCACATTATATGGTTATAGGCACTTTTTAAATCAATGACCTAAAATGATTTCAATAATAATTACTTCATTAAAAACTTATGTATAAAAATATATTTGATACAAGTACTCAAAAATGTATACCACCATCACTGGTACGAAATTAAATTTAACCCAAATCCGATTTCTTTTTCTTACGTATGTACAGTATATTGCATTTATAATGTGTAACAGTTTGCTGATAAGGTTTCTGATAATATTTTATTTAAAGGTATTTTTATATTTTTGTACTAATTATTTTATCATATTTTATGTATTATAATTTTTAGTTTAACCTTGGGATAAACGCGACACTCATATGCACGTTAATTCATATTATATTATAAACTTGAAAATTATGAATTGTTATTATTTCTTATTTTCATTATCGTTTGGGTAAAACACGAATAATGAACCCTTGTAATTATTTCTATTGTTTTCACATACAATTATTTAATTTTATAGTTGTGTTTATGACATTTCGTATGTAGGTAGTACACATATCTACTGCTATGTTATTGCATCAAATAACGTATATATTATAATATGAATTACGTTAACAATGACTCTCGTTTGATGAAATTGTAATTGTAATTTAAACGCGTGTAGGTAAAAAGTTGTATAATTATAAATTATAAGTGTTTAAATTGTAACCTTTTCGATAACATCATTGTGTTGTACAAAATGCAAAGAATTGTTTTTAACGCTTTTGCAGATTGTTCAGCCCTGACTTCTTAACACTAGGTGAATAACCCTAGCAACCAAATGTCTAAATTGTTCATTACACTCATTATAATTTGAATTAGCTCTTCCTTGAAAAACGTAGGTAGGTACTACTATATCGTGTTGATTGGTTTTTAAGTTTTTATTTTTATGTTCTTTAAGTCAAGTTAGAGTTAGAGAAGAAGAATGTACACTTTATAGTGCAAACACATGGAATTATTCTCAATTTGTTTGTTCCACTACTTCGCCTATCACTTTAATGATTTAAAATAATGTATTATTCGTTTTTTTGCATTAAATTGTACATTTTAAAATGATTTGCTTCAAGAACATAGATTAAAAAATATGGATCATCGTTCGGATAAAAATTACAAAACTGCAGTTATAAAAAAAAATTGATTTTCAAAAACAATTGGTTTATTACGTTACAACTTGACAACCATCGCCTTGTACAGATCGAATATGCAGTTTCAAAAAATAAACAAACAGACTCCGGGCTTACAGACGCACGCGGAAGCGAAGGCGCGTGCGGATCAATAAACGTATCTACTTCCCTTTGACCACCACCCTATTCCTCTCCCTCTCAAACACCACCCTATTCCTCTCCCTCTCAAACACCACCCCTTTATAATATCAGTTGCGTCACGTACGGAAATATATAGCGATGTGAGCGCTTATCAACGCATCGACGACGTTGTAGTACCGTCTTTTTAGTTTATACAAATATTTTGATTAATTGTCCCGTGTCCGTTGTAAATATATAATACTTACAACATAGTATATAATACGCTATTGTGATATGTGTTTCAGTTCTATGCAGCAACCGCGTAAGCCAAATGACAAAAACCTATAATGATATCGAAGCAGTAACCCAACTATTAGCCGAAGTGAGTAGACTTTTATATCATACACGATACACTATTAGACAATTATTGTTGTTATTGTTTTTTATTGTACTTTTATTTAAAAAGAATAAAAGCACTACTGGTAATATCATTGATTTTTTAAAATATTATTATAATAATAATAATGAAAATAAATTGTTTTTATTTTTTCAATTTATATAAATCGTGTCTCAAAGGTTTTGTAATTTCGTCTTTTATTTTTATCAAACAGAAAGAAAAAGATTTAGAGCTAACAGCGCGCATTGGCAAAGAACTTTTGACCGGCAACCAGACGCTTGAAGCCAGGGTGGGATTGCTTGAGACAGAGTTAAAAACTGTCAATGAGCGTTACACACAGGCTTCGTACGAGCTGCAGAAAAAAAACGACCTCATCAAAATACTCAGTAATGATGCCGACGAAACTGGCTACGAAGGGAGTGAGTACAGTTTAAAATCTAATGAAAATACAGCCGTTAGATGATTAGAACACGTTTAATTTAAAAAAAATACCTTTAGTCTACGCCTAAGGGTTTGAGTTTTTATAATATTTTTAATGGTATTATTTCTGTCATTGTTTGTTAGATGATGATGCAGTTGAAAATGAAAAGTATTATGGCGTCAGTGTCGGATATTTGCAAACACGACTCAAAAATCTGGAAGACGAGAACCGTAGCTTGCGTGGTGAGGCAAACAGACTTGCAATGGAAACCGACGAGGTAGAAGCAAAGGAAGCACAACTAATGTCGGACTTTGCATCTCAACTCAGTGTCACGAGGTCTGACCTGTCCGTCATCATGGAACAGGCAGACAAGCACAGGGAAGAGAACGTAACGCTGCATAACAACTGCGAGTTCCTGCGCTCAAAGTTGTCCAGCATCGAGGCGTCATTAAAAATTGTATGCAATCATTTAAGTATTTGTAGTCTAGTGAAGTCATAAACCCCGATTTTTAAGCTCAAACCCGAATTAAACTGTTCAAATTTTATATCAAATCAGAACTGAACTTTTTAAATAATCAAAATAAATTTTACATTATCAAAAAAACCAATTTTATAATTCTTAATAAAATGATGATCATTAATATTTAATTAGTAATTATAATTTATAATACCCAATTTATGTGGCTAATTAAATAACATGATAATAATAAATAGTTCATATAATATTATTAAATATTTCTAGTTTGTTAAGCCATAAATATTGAGTATTGTATCAAGAATAATTATATTTTTCACTAAAACTTAAAATATTTAAAAAAATAATTTTTTTTTATTGATGTACTGTATGTTAGCGGCCTCCCCCCTGTATTTAATTTCTGTCATATCCTTGCTTATATACATATTCGTGTTTTCATAACTTTATAATTTTTCAGAAAAATGATGAGAATGATGAACTTATGGCGATGTTGATGTTGGCGAGGGACACACAAAATGAGTTGGCATCTGAAATTGTTGAAGTGAAAAAACAATATGAAGAAGCACTTACCATGCTTCATGAATGTCAAACCGAACTCAAAGGATATAGGGACAAACACATACCGCTAGCTCGAGCTGGCCCTCTATTCACATCTCTTCCACCATATTTGAACTCGAATGGGCTACACAGCCATGGTCACAGCTCTTTGGAGAGCTCATTGTTTTCTGAACTTAGTCTGGATTCAGGAATATGTACAGGACGAATGTGAGTGAACTGCTGCAATTTTCAAGTATACAATATAAACAATATTCATATTAATTTTTTCTTTTAATTAGGTCTGGGGCGAGTAGTTATAAGAAGTCTATTGGAATGATGAAGTTGACGTCAGCTATGGAAACAAGCACTAGAAACTTATCCAGGCAAACAGCGTACAACGATCTTACTGAGGAATCTCCTACCCATAGTGACTGCGATGATTTCTCGGATACCGATTCATTTATTATGTAATATTATAGTTTTGTTTTTTTTAAATTATTAACATGTCTTTAATTATTTTTTATGTTAACGGTTATAGTGAACAACCTGGTATACCTGGCGCTCCTGGATCTGAAGATTTAGCTAATGCCTTGAAACGTCTAACGCCAGCATCGATAAAAGCCAGACGAGCAGCATTAGGGTCTGGTTTCATGTTTGCAGATCCTTATGACTCAGCCGATACAAGAACTCCCGACTCGATTATGTCCACTGGTAGCATAAGTTTGACAACTTGGAAAACACCAAATAAACTACAGGTTATTTAAAACATTTTTGTATACTCTATTATCTATTTTGTTTTATCTGACTTTGTATATCGTTGGTGTCCAGTTGGTTAAACCCATGCAAGGTTCATTTACGCTACAACAGTGGAATGCTCAATCAGTTCCATCTCTCAGCTCTATTCTTGAAGAACAACCTCAAGGCGTGATCAAAAAGAGTGATTCAACTGCTCCCATAGCAGGGCTCCCTCAAACTTTTAGGCTTGATGAAATCGAAGAAGATGAACCTAGAACACATCCTGGAAAAATGTTTCAAATGTGCACTCATATCACTACTATTACCAATTCCATGGTCATGCATCCAGATGATGGTACAAGTGTTACAACCAGGTAACATATGACTCAATGTTTTTGTTACAAGAAATTAATATTATTTTATTTTTTAGTGTTCGAGGTAGTGCCATGTCAACTGCAGTAAATAGCTGCGCCAATAGTCGAGTGCCAACCAGAGAAACTACGCCCATGTTATCTAGGAGAAATTCAACTACAACATTTTCTACTAACTGTGGATTAGCAGCCATGTTGAATGAAAGGGGTATTAGAGCAATTACACCTTCTGCCCTTGCAACACCTATGTTTTCCACAACAGCCACACCTTGTAACAGTCCATATGGATCGCCTGGCGGGTCTCCTGATCGTTCTCGTTCACCTTCTCCATCAGATTCTCCTTACTCCCATCCATTTGGATTACCTGGTAAGTTACACTAGCAGTTTTTTAAATATCTATTATCTATTAAACAAAAAAATATTCAATTATTTTTTAGGATATTTGATGCACAGTGGTGCCAAATTGTTAAGAAAGACCTTAACAGGTACTGAAAGAGGAACTGAACACCACAAGTCTCGAAAATCTAAATCACTCATAAGGCCCGACAAAAAGGTAAACAATTAATATTATTCCTCTAGTTGTAGCTTTTTTTTCACATTTTAAAATGTTGTAGACATTGGCTGGTATCCGACTTGTAGAGACAATGAAACACTATATACCAACTGTTCCACCAGAAATGTCTGGTCATCCTGTATTCGACATAGGAGACTGTGTTCCCCCTAAACCTGAAAATGGTGCATTGCAACGACGTCTAAAACAATTGGATAGTGGCAATGATACTGGCGGTCCCAGACTTCGCATGGACTTGGGTACTGTTGGTTCTTCAGCAAATGATCCTCAACCTTCGCGAGGGACACTCATCAGTTCCATGTTTTTTGCTCGTAAAGGAGGATTACTATAAAAAAATATATTTAAAACTAGTTTGCCTTAAATGTACAATGGTGCAATGTTAATATATAATTTTATTCTTAATAAGTTATTGTGGAAATCAAAGGCAATCAAATGTATTGGCTGGTATATTTATCCTACTCAATTGACCATTTATAAGAATCAAACATAATTTCAAAGGCTTTTTTTATTTTTAAATCTTAAAGTATGATTCCCTTACCAACCCCTTAATTCGTATCTAAATTACCAAAAAATGTTTTAAATATTTCTAATAATTCATCGATAACAAATTTTTTTTCAAATAATAGACAATTTTTTTCTGATACGTATTTAACCAGTAGTACTAAAAGTATTTTGGTGTATTATTTATTACATAAATAGTAACCATTAAAATGTTATGTATATTAATCCTTTAATAGTCATGCTTTGCTCATGCCTATAATACGCAAATAACGTATTTTAGATGCTTTAAGGTGCTATATAATTTAATTTATTTATATGTATTGTTTAATTTCTTATTTTAAGTCTCTCGAGGCTGCATTGTTGTGTTGATTATTTCAATTTGTGTAGCTCTTACACAACACGATATATGCTTCAAGGCAATATAATACCCGGAGTCTAATTATTATTTAATTTCTTATTTTTTTTTTCTGCCTGTAGTCAATTATTATTCCACAAAATCCGACAATATTTACATATTTAATCCCTCATTCAAATTCTATTGAAATTTGAAATATTGGTCATAAAATCGCACAAAGTATTCAATAATAATTGTCTATTATTGCATTTAAAGATAAAATCATAAAAAAATTAGTAATTTTTTTTAGAATTCAATTAGTGTCTGTAATTAACCTAATAAGTTATTTTCATCTCAACCTAAAAGAAATTATCGGTGCGATTATTTATAACTTTATTATTTTTTATGTTATTTTGTTTTTTTAGATAAGTTTTTACTATTAATTTTATGATTATTAAGTTTATTTTTCCTTTTACCAAATAATTCTCTTACCAAATTTTCATTTTTTTTTTAAGATGTTTGTCTAGTTTTCATTTATTTAAACTTTAAAGATCAAATAACTATACGATCAATATTACTTTAATAAATGAAATACAATACTGTTATTGATGATGAAATAAGAATGAAAACTGGACAAACATAAAAACTTTTAAAAACAATTATCCTTTTAGTTTGCTTTAAGTATGTTTTTTTTTTTTTATAGTATTCTTTCATACTGCTCACTTCGAGTGATTGATTTTAGAATGCGTTATACGTACCTATATTGTACATACATTTTTATTTGTTTATTATTATGTTGCGCATTATCTCGGCGTAATAGTTGCAAAATAAGTATTTCTGTGTTAAAGTCTCTCGCACGCCAATGGAGACATTTTCTGTAAGCGTAAGAGAAAAACAAAACATTTCTTTTAGTTATGAATGTTGTTAATTAAGTGATGGAGCCCCGAGGTTCGATATATATGTATAAAAAAAAAAATATTTTGACGAGACTGACTTAGTATTCAACCAAATTTTGTACATTAACTATATTTTTAATTAGTTAGGTTAGGCAAAACGTTTTCCAACCTGTAACATCCTCTTTTATTTAGGTTTGAAAATAATGTATTAATAGTCCAAAAAGTGCTAATGGTTACATTACTTTTAACATGTAAAATCAATTGTTGTGTGTATTAGTTGATATAATAATTTATTCTGTATAATGTAATTATTTTTAGCACTAGCTGAAATAAATATAAAGATGTATTTGTTGACTGAAGCCAAACAATAATTGTTTATTATAATTCATTTAAATTACTATCCTTTTATCCATAACTCACATATTGTCTATGTAATTTATTAATTTGTGAAATACAACAAAAATACTTTGAAAATAGTATGTGGATTGGGTGCAAGAATGTAATCGTCAGTAGGGCAAGGACTTTCATGAATTTACATTTTGTTTTTGGTTAATTTTGCTTTAAGTACAAAATACAATTCATAACATTTGTGATTAAATGACTAATACTCAAAAAAATAAGTGCATATTTTGACACACTTGGGTTTATTTTTATTTTTTAAGAGTATATTTCAAAGGTCCATCAAAATCAAGCACTTTAGTAGATATTTGTATGTAGATCAATGACCAGTGTCAACAATTATATTTAACTGTGAGTTTGTCTTAAAAGTTGATAGAGACTAATTTTTATTTTTAAAGTCAGTGTGTAGTTTAGATTACAATACATGCAATACAATTTTTATGATATTATTTTTGTTTAATTGTACGGATAGTATTTTGCAATAGTACTATAATTACTTAGTTATTCAGAACATTTTTCTATAGATCACCCTTTTATTCGTCAGAAACGTTTAAGTTTACAGTTTAACGTATACTTACTATGTGTGTGCTTAATTTTAATAATAACTAAGTTGTATACATTTTTTTAGTAAATATTTAAAAATGTTGCATGTTCAATGACTTTATGCATTAAAGTCCTTGCTCCAATCATCAAGTAGTGCTACTAAATATTATGGTAAGAAAAATGTATCTTGTTAATCCATTAATAACATTTCTACCAAATTACCAAACATATAATAAGATGCAGTTACAAATACAAAAACTATAACATCATGTTCATCTGTTTACTTATGAACAAATAGATATTAGATTTTAATACTTTACTTAGTAATACTAGTGAGCCTTGAAGCAGAGGTATTCAAACAATGCGTCGTTGCTATAAAGAGTATCGAGAATGTTAGTCAAGATACCCACAGCACAGAAAAACAATTTAATATGAAAGTTATGAAGAGTATTGATGACTATTGTGATTTATAATGCTTAGACAAATGACTATGCTTACATAGTTACATAACTACTATCAACATGATAATTTTTTCATTAATAATTTGGAATATGTCGAGCTAAATATACCCTTTCTTTGCCCCTCCTCTTACGTATGTATAAATTCATCTCACTTCCTCTGTTATTACGTTGGGCATTTTCATTGTTTGCCATAACATTTAATAACATCAAGTAATAGTATATAAAATAACATTGTCTAATTTGCGTGATTTCTATTTGATAAAAATTAATTCAACCTTATAGTATGACTTATAAAAAAACTAAATTAGTAATAGTATAAAATATTTTTAGAAATATAAGCTGACTGTGTAAGTCTAGTTCTGAGCTCATCTCCGCCCAGAATAGTTTTTGTACTCAATGATTTATCATTAAATTAAAATGTAATACCATTACAGTAACCTACTTTGACTTTTTTATAATTAATTTTATTACAATTTATTATACTAGAGGAGCAAAACGATAAAATAAAATGAAAACTTGCGCAAATACTTTGTACAAATAACATTTTGTATTAAATATTAATATAAGATTAAAATTTTAAAACAATGTGAATAATCATCAAGTTGCCCTCACAAATCGATGCATAATACATAGCAACATATACTACATTTATTTAGAACACTGTTGGTGCTTGACGATTGCTCTTGGTCAAGGACTTCATTTTCTTTTCTATTAATCTTGTGCGATTTGCTTTCTCCACCCTAACATAAAAATAGATATCAATTCAAGTTCAGACACTATTAAATTTTAAATATATTACCTGCGTCTAATTTTTTCAATAGATTCTTTAGATGGCTCTGGTTCAGGTTCAGCAGCTTTCCAGATGAGAGAACGCAAACGTTCAATAGCGTCTGCAAGATTCAGTTGTTGAGACCGTGTTTTTTCTGACCGAATTACCAAATATCCTTCTTTAGTCAGTTTATTTTGATTCTATAGAAAAGTTAAAGTGTATCTTAGTTTTTTTTTTTTATTAATTCCACAACTATTTTATTTTCACAAACTTACAATATCAATTAGTTTCTGGCGGACTTCTTCATTGAGCCATCGAGCCGATTCTATCTTGAATCTCAAGTCAACTTTGGTGTTGACCTTGTTGACGTTCTGGCCACCTGGACCACTAGAAGTGCTGTATGTGATGTCCAGCTCTTCCACTGGTATATATCCCGTAAAAATTTTATTGTCGACCAACAACTGGCAAAGAAAACAATACCGTTCAGCATTGAAAAGGCTCGGTAACTCAAAAATAATATGGGCAAATTTGTACAAATACAAAGGAAAACTTCAGTCTGCAGGTCTCACTGCTGTTGTAAGTCACGATAGTTATTACTAATTGCCATCGTATATTGGATTAAATATTTAATCAATGCTATTGGGTTACGTACCTGTTCGGGTGACGGTGTGGTAATTTTCAGCGAACTCTTTGGGTGTAGATTTTTCAAGCTTATGGCGCTCGTGTAATTGGAGCGGGACAAAGTCCGTACAACGTTGCAAAGACATTTTGAAACGGTGAAACTCATATTTATTTCAAATTTCGAAACGACTGTAACGAACTGGAGTAGCAGAATACTAATATAGTAATATCTAGATCCCAATTCCCAACGCCGGTCGTGAAAATTCCATTTTCTGAGTTAACAACATGTTTGATAACGACCACTTATCAATACCATTGTCGCCAATAGAAATGATAACGACGAATTCTACGGTACTCTTTTCAGAACGAGAACTCACCCCACTCACTATTTTTAAAATACGGCAATGCGTGCGGTGTCAACGGCAAGGGTCCGCAGTCGGAGGGGGACGAATGCACAAACTAGAGCCATTTTTAAATAATACATAAATTATACTACACTATTTTAACTATAACAGAACCGGACTTCGTTCGCATGCATTGTTATTTTGAAAAGTCCAAAGGTAATAATAGTGCCACCAAATATTATGTGTTGGTGGCACAAGGCACATAGTAGATAATATAATAATATTATACCTAATCTTATACAAATGAAATTTAAATATGATAGTATGATTAATGTAAAAGGTCTAAAGGTAATGATATACCTACTATCTTGTACATAATAATATGGCGTTTATAATTGGAGTCTTACAAAATTGCATATTGACATATTGTGCATTTACATGATAAAAAAATTAGTAAATCAACTGATCCAAAATATGGTTATCTTAACTCAAAAAATAGCCAATAGGGTCACCCTTCAGAAAAGTTGTATATCTTATATTATAAAATACTACATACATTGTGCATGTGCTAATTATATTTTTCAAAAAACCAATTAATTTTTGTCAGAGGTTATAGTACATGTTATTTCAAAGTAAAAAATATACAAAAAAAAAAAAAAATAGGAAATAGGATTTAAAAAAAACCTTTAGCAAAAGTACATATAAATCTTATATAAAATATTTTAGTAACCATGATAAATTAAATTATATTATAATTAATATATCACAGAAGTAACATGATATAAATATCCTTAGAACTCTTGATAGATATTATGTCAAACAGTCAAACCCTGTTCATAATTTTATAATACATATCAGTTTAAATTTTTTTTTAAATCTGCATTATACAATGAAATAATGAATAGTAACAATGGTCAGTGTAAATTGGTTTAAAGCTTACATCAGATCAAGAATATTTTAATTGAATGTATTGTGAAAATGTGATACCACTACCACTTGTTTCCTAGTATTTTAATAAAATATAAATGTTCGTTAAACTGTCTCAGCCTTTTGTTTTGAATGCTAGTCAAATTATTACTGTAATATTAAAACATCTATAGCTCAACAATGCTTGAAAGTAAGCAAAATGACTACTATATAAAAAAATTCATCCAAAAAATATACATGACACGATATTGTTTGTTCTGAGTCATCAATATATTGTGCAGCAATGCAGTAAAATCTTTAATGATTTTCTGAGCAATTAATTTATACTTAAACCTATTTTTTTAAATTAATAACTGAAATATTTATCAACTTATGTTTACGTTTCGAACAAATATGAATATCACAGTATTAAATTAAATATTTTTTATTTATCACAAGCAATGCTAGAAATATTAATGGACATTTCATAAAAAAATTATAAGTGATTAAGATTTAAAAAAAAATATGAATCTAAACCACCTCTAGTGTTGTTAAATAGTATTGATAGAATTAAATAAAGTATATAAAAATGTATTAGAACATTGGACAATTAATACTAATCCACTGATGTTAGCTAAATAATGAGAATACACAGTAGTGTATACCTAGATTTAAGGAATGTTTAAAGTTCATCGTCAAGAACTGGAAAATCACCAATTTCAACTGCCGAAGGAGTAACAAAAGATCCATACTTAGGAAGTGTTTCAAAATATTGTTTTCCATTTAAAGATCCGTCATGCTTGCCATATGGTTCATCATACTTAACTCCAACCCAATAACCACTTTTGTCATCTAAACGTCCTTTGTACATAACTGTGCCATGTTGAACAGGTTTGTTTGGCAGTCTTATACAACACCTCTGCCCAACTTCCATTTTGTCGATTTGTTCTTTTTCTAAATTCTCTTGTTGTTCTTTTTCCAGTTCTTCTTGTTCACGTTGTTTTAGATATTCTGGATTGTATTTGCCCAGCTTGTTATTCTTTAAAAAGCTTTTCAATGTTTCCTAAAAAAAATATATTTAATTTAAATTATACATAAGACACAGTCTCAGAAACCAGTACAACCATAAACTGATGTACATACTTGTTTGGCATTATATTCTTCCTCGGTCATCTTGTAGCCATCAATAGCATCCTGATCAGATGTGTCATATGCTGGATCATCGACCAATAGAAACATGCCGTTTTCAACAGGATATGATCCCAATTGTGAATCGTCATCATCCAGTTTGGCTACTAACTTATCTTTATCGTAAGCCGAAAGTATCATAGTACCAGCTGATCGTCCAGTGATCATTTCCAATTTGTTTTTAAGATCATGAACCGTCATACCTCTTCTGTATCTCCTAGTGTTTATTTCCGGATCTGACAATGTTGTACATATGTAAACTTCTAACATGTCTGACAGTTGATTTTCTTGATTACTCATGTTTATAAAACGTTAGACGAAATATTAAAGTTGTTCAGCAAATGGTTAACATAGACTACTATAATAACACACGTAATCCAAGTTCCAAACAACAAAGTAGTAGAGGCAGTAAGGTGCGAACGAAAAACGGTTGGTCATACGCTACTCTAGCTTTTCGATAGTTAATGCACTGCGTGATAAAAATTAATCGTGGTAGCCGACAGGAATATTATGAATAAATTACAGAATTGTTTTTATACCACAACAGAACCATTTCAACCACTGATTTTAGAGATAAGAAGATCAATCCAAATCCCCGCCGGCCGAGTATCACTACCATTTGTTCCACAAACCAGTGAGTTCTCATCAAAATGAATTCAGTTGTGTTTGGTGTAAAATACCAATATGTAAGTATTGTGTAACTCAAAAACTACTAACCGTAGATATTATATTCACCAATTAATGTTTGTACCACCATTTTCTACACATGATAAAATTTTCAAAATATTTTGAATATTCTTTAGCTATTTTTAGCAATGTGAAATTTTCAATTTTTTTTAATTACCCTTTCGATTATTGTCGTCTGTCGATAAATAATTTTTTGCTCGATCAAAAAACTTAAAAATATAATACAAGATATCACAAGAGAACTGTTAATAGTGTAATTTCAAAAAAATAAGTAGACCTTAAATCCACAAAAATTTTTTATAAACATCTGGAGTTAGAATTTTGTCAAAATTTGTCAAAATCGTAAAAATGAACAAGTTATTTTGTTGTTAAAAACGCTTAGTTTGTTGGTAGTTTTCTGGAAAGTCGAATTAATCCTGTGAGCGTTTAAAATTTAAATTTTTGTGTCCTTGGACATTCATCCAAACATTTTTAAAAATATTTAAACTATTTTTTAGTTGTTTAAAGACATTTGGTATTTTCAATTTAGTTAAGTATTTTTTCTATAAATATCAAAATATTCGCTGGGTCAAAAAAAATAAATATGCAATACAAGATTCCTCATAAGTTTTTCTAATCGTAGTTTAAAAAGATGGAAATTCCACCTACACCACAATTTTTAAGAGGGTCTGAAAATTGCTGAGTAATAATTGGGCATTCAAGGTATTATCCTGGGTCACGGATTTCTCAACTCAAAGGCGCTGCTTAGCATGTTTGCACAATAATTTGCCTATCCAACCCTCCTTATAAAATTATATAATACCTATTAAGTAAGATATTAAACTGAATATAATTTTGAATCTCACGGGTGTGTTATATAATTTGTATTCTTCATACATATAGCTTTAGGTTTCAATATGTAACAACTATGATCTTTAATATAAAAATACAAAAATCTAAAAATATGTTTATAGAAAATCAGACTTATTACCTATTAATGAGCAGTTCAAATAAACTTTAAATATGTAATTGTATTTTGATTTATTTTCATTATTGTTGATAAGGTGTAACTCAAAACAAATTGTTTTATTTCAATTAAATTGAAAAATTGTATCCTTATTTGATCATCTAATTTAGATTGTATAATAAAAATAAATTTCAAAATGTATTTATTGGATGGGAGAGTATTTTAGTATTGACTATTGATCATAATATATACGTATTATGTCTATAATTTAAGCACCTAATGAGTTCTTTGGATCATATAATATCATCATCCATTAAATTGATGCCCATAAGAATTTACCATCTCAATTGACAATTGTTACTAATAATAAATTACTATTTTTAAACAAAAATTACATTGTGTAATGTTCATATTTATTACTATGAGCTATAACTAAATTATAGCTTATAAGTACTAAATTACAATATTACAATTTAGTATTTGCAATATTGGTAAAGAAACCAGACTTTTATTATCAGTAATTAACGATTTATTTATCATAGAAAAATTTGATAAAATATAATAAAATAATTGCTCACCAGACGTTTTAGATAGACTACTAGCATACTATCATCGTTCTGATGATCGTAAACCTTATAACCTCGGACCTTAGTACAAACCTCTATATTTTAATATATCTTAGGTCTTAGTCTATGGTTATAACTTATAACTTATAATACATTATACAATTTAGAACAGATTTAATTAGGATTACATTATTAGAGGATAGAGCATCGATGTTGCATAAGTTAGTGTAAAGACAAGGTTAGGATTTGTTTTATTGTGTCAGTTGCACGAGTAAGGTAAAGTCATTAGTTTCACCATCACGGTCAGAAAGGGCTTGTTAGGAAGTGAGTGGTTGAGATTAATCCCTAACTATAACACGTGCTTTGGTAACAAATTATGTGTAAACAGCTAATACATATTTTAATTCATGATTTACCGATAGGTACTTAATACTTATGTGAGTATAATGTAGGCAGAATAACTTTTTTTTATACAGCTAAATTGAATTATTTGATCCTCTCAAGTTAGAAGTTAAAATTTTGTTTTTAAAATTCAATTTATGTATACCTAACTATTAACTATATAAGTTTATAAAAATTTACAAATTGCCAATTTAATTAAAATTTCTAAAATAATACAAGTTAAGCTACATTCACTGTTCACTTAATCTGATTATCACTAAATCATATATATTATTATACATTTATAAATTATTTTACATTATTAGTAGGTACTTACTATTTCTATAGT
>PVMI01086619.1:0-13203 GCA_008528875.1 Aulacorthum solani
GTCATGGGGAGAGGATATGGCTGCCCTTCGGGCGGACAGATAACCTAACAAAAAAACTTAACCTTGTTAGTTGAAATAGGTAAAACAAGTATAGTGACTACCTGCCAGGCTCGATGGTCGTTTAAAGTAACATACCTAACTATTAAGTGGGGCCACAACTTGAGGTCCTACTGTACTCTAATAAAATAGCCATATAAGAGTGATAAAGCGTCGCGCTCATGAATAAAAAACCCAAAATCACTCCTAAAGGCCATAACTTCGAAACTAAGTCCGACCGACAAATTCTAACTGCACCATTGTTCTTAAATAGTTAACATAGTTAAGTTCCATAAAAAAATCGCATGGTAAAGTGCATTTCAGCCAAATAAATAATACATTTAGGCCGGGGTTATACACGGCGTATTCCACCGCGTTTTCCGACCGGTATAGGCCATCCTAATTTAAAACAATGTAAAATTAGGAATATGCGTTTTTATTACTTCGGTCACTGACTAAAGTCCACCAAAACGTAAGAGGACCGGCGTTTTCCGCCGCGGACGGAAACGCGGCGTATTACATCCGTCGTGTGTATGTATTCCGATATTATTCAATACAGTTTGAAATCGACCGAAAACGCCGTGTATAGTCCCGGCCTCAGGAATTCAAAATTATTTACACCCAATGCAATTAATATTAAATTAATAAGTAGTTTCTAATTGTGTAAATCAATAATAAGTATAAATAACTCCAATACATACCGATATTTCATAATGTCAAAGTAATCATAAAAGAACATTTAAACAACATATTATTTTAAGAACCTCAAAAGCTGAAAAAACTAAAAACAAAACAAAACAAGATTTGGTTAATTGGGCATTAAACCACCAGAGTGTGTCTGATTTGATTGTTTTCAAGGAAAATAACTTCCTTAAATCACAGTTTATATATTATTATATATCATACACGGTCTTAGAATAATAATCTGTGCTTAAATTAAGCGTCTTAATGCAGGTGTACCACCAGCCACGGTTGATTTTCGGAAATTAACCTGCGCCCACGGTGCAGCCGAAGCACAGACTGCCGAACAAGCCGGTATAGAAGATTTTCTGTACATTAATTTCTCATCAATTTGCTACATGCCTGCATCGCATAGCAGCCCGGCGGTCACGATGTAGAGATGATAAGGTGACACCACTTGAAAATATTCCGGTTAGAAATTTTCTCGGCAGTATGGTAGGTAGCGCCACCATTCGCCTGAAGGCCGGTTTTCATAATATGAATACATTGTTTTTAATGTAAAATATTAAAAATTATATACATAAATACATTTTTTCGTCGTTTTTGGTACTGTTACTCAAATATTAAACATATTAACCAAGAAAGAATTATTTTCAAGTAATTATTCTATTCATTTATGTACAATTTAAAATAGTTTGATTAAGGACTTTTATTTAATAAGTATATTTTAAATTTTTAACAATTTTATGTTACAATTATATTGTACTAGTTTAGACTGCTTGCCTAAATTTTTCTTATTTTTATTTTTTCCTCAAGTGGCGTTCACTGCATCGCATACAAAATACATTCGTGATTGTAAATTTGTAAATAAAATGTTACAATATTTCTCGTTAATGCATTTGTATGTTCATCACACCCGAGAAGTTTATAATTTTATATTACATTTGTCTGTCCTTAACTCATCTAATTACAAAAATAATAATTTTTTTGTAATTGAGTTTTTGCAATAATTGAGCAAATGGCAGCATAAATGAGAATTAAAAATAGAATTTTATCACTTTAAAAGTATTATTATTAGGTACCCATATTATATTATTATTTTAACTGATAATATTATATTTTATTCTCTATTGTAATTTGTAAATGTATCTTCTCTACATAATGCTTAATATTTAATTTTTTTTTTATTCTTACATATAATTATAATTTTTTATTTGGGTATTTGGGTACTTGGGTCAGTAGGCAGTAGCAGTGTATTTGAGCTTGTATTAACAGTTTAAACTCGTACCTTATACCTACTGTATGTAGATATTACTAATTCAAATTTTAAATAAATAAATGAACATATAAATATCATAGAATTAAAAAAAATTATTATAAAAATCAATAAATTTGTACGTTTGTTTATTTTAATAATCCACACAATAAAATGTACAATATAATATCATGTCGACATGCGGATTATTGACATTTGAACGACCTATAGTACGCCTAAATAAAATTTAAACGTAAACCTCCATTACGACTCGCATAAAAGTCGGCCTCCGTGCGAATGGTGGCGTGGTCTGGTGATAAATTCTGAACCACCAAACTGCCGCGATTTTTTGCGTCAATATTGTACCATTGAAAGATACGGGAGCGGTGCCACCTTATTATCTTCTCTACATCGTGGCAGCGGTCTTTTCGGTGACCAACCTGTGGGGACGTGTTTATAGTGTTTACTGTTCGGGGCGTCTGGGCATAGGACAATACAATATTATTCTGTGTACTGAACTGCCAGTGGACCACTCGACCGTTATGACGACAAGTCATCGATCAGCTGCATGTGTTGCACTGGTGTCTGGTGCGCGGACCGAGACCGAAACGTCTTATAATCGACCTGTCTCAGACTGACATGCTGTGCGGCTGTGTGTAGGTTCGCGGTTGCGTGCATAAATGCGTAACACTCCTCGCCTTTTATTGTTGTCGCGTCCGTCGATCGTGAACCGGTAACGGTCCGTTTTTACGAATATTATGCGAAAACGATCTTACCATATCATCATTTGACGACGCTGAAACACATCGGTTCTGATTGCATAGTATGAAAACAACAAAAAACAGTTAATATCGACGCCAACGCCGTCGACCGTCGTGCAGACTCGCTACCCCGGCATTAAGTATAGAAACTAAAGGTAGTGTATCTCAGTATTAATAGTTGTAGTGATTAGTATATAGTGATTAGTAATGTGTAATAGGCAAATTAAGTCACTTCGTCCTGTCCCGGCGTTTTGTGTTTTCGCGTAATTTTTATTATTTCATTTACGCGTCTTGTGAGATTTCAAGACGCCGTCGATGATTGTTGGCACGTGAAAACATGAACTACGAGCTATAGGTAAATGTAGATATTCTATAAATGTGTAGGTATTTTGCATTTATTAAAAACTGTTAATCTATGTGGCGTGCTGTTCGCATAATGAACTTGGTCCTATATTGTTTATTCGTTGTCGACGATTTTCTGAAATCTGTGTGCTTGCAACGATAGAGAGGAAACCGAGAACATGTTTTTATTACACAATAATAAATTATATGTAATAATACTACCCGTGTTATTATTTATCATCATTCTTTTAAATTTTATTTTTATTGACTTGTTATGTCTAGCTAAATTAATAAATTGTTCTATTTTGCACCATTTTGATATCAATTAATTTTTTCATTTCACAACTTAGTGTTAACGTGGATTTGTATTTGGTTTACAGTTGATTAAAAAATATATTGTTTGCTTAACAATCAATAAAGATGGGTCAATTTATAAGTTCAAATCGCAATGATAAGTGCAATGATGAGCTTATTAACACATTAATTAAGAGAGAGTTTTTACTCTCAATTAATGTGGAAAAAGTGTTCAGAAGTGTTGATCGAGGATTATATTACACGGATGATAATACACCAAACGCCTATAAAGACATACCTTATCAATCGGGAGATATTCATTTGTCTTCACCAAGTGTGTATGTTACTGTTATAGAATGTTTGGATCTCCACGAGGGTAATAAGTTTTTAAACATTGGTTCTGGAATAGGGTATATGAGTACTCTAGCCGGTCTTTTTTTGGGTAAGTTTTATTTGAATATTTATTTATTGTACTACCTATCCCTTTATACTCTTTAGAGCTAAGATTGATAATCAACATATTTTTTCTTATTTGTATAGGTGCTAAAGGCATTAATCATGGTATTGAAATTAGTGGTTCTTCAATAAATATTGCATACCAGAAGTTGGAAGAATTTAAACAAAAATCTGCAGCAATTGATTATTTTGAATTTTGTGAACCAGTATTCATCGAAGGTATAATATATTTTATTCTTGATAAATAAATAAGCACTTATAAATTATAAGAATCTCGTGAAAATTGTTTGATCAAATGTTTGAAAATAGGTTATAACTTCTAAATCTTAAGTAATTATACACTATACATTTGCTTTACAAAATCCATTTTATAAAATAACTTTTTTTTTTTTAATGTCGTTTATTTATGAAAATTTACAATCTATACAATTAATCGTACAATAACTTAAAGCGAATGAAATAATTTAAAAAAGGCCTTGAGAAAAAGATTATGAGTAGAAGTTTCACATTAGAAATTCCTATGTGGAATGTAATTTAGGGAGGGATGGTAATAAACATGTTAAGGTCTGATGTGCATTGAAAAGATGTGTATGCGGTTATTTAGTTGTTTACATTTTTGTTTTGAGGTAAGTGCCCCAGGTGAGTCTTCTGTCAAACAGTAGACCGAGATATTTGACTTTATCTGTGTGACGAATGATTGTGTTCTCAAATGTCATATGAGGACAGTCACCGGGTTGTAGGGAGAAAGTGATATGAAAAGATACGGAGTCGTTGATCTTAATTTTTTATGATTTGAACCAGTGGGAGGATAAGCTTTTCAGATGGTTTTGAAGTAGGTTGCTTGCTTTGTGGGGGATCTTGACTAGATGAAAGGATTGCTGTGTCGTCGGTATATGTCCCTATTAGGGTGTTATCCGTTTTAGGAGTGTTAGCTGTGAACAATGTGTATAGGAGAAGAGCAATGTCACTTCCCTGAAAGACACCGGCTAGAATGTTTGGTGTGCTGGAAAATGTGGTTTTTAATTTGATTCTGAATGTTCTGTTATTTAGGTATGATTTTAGAAGTAAATAATGTGGCGCCTGGAAATTTTTTTAAGTTTTAATAATAAGCCATTGTGCCAGATGGTGTCAAAGGCTTGAGCTACATCTAAAAAAAGCCCTGAGCAATATTTGTTTGTTTCTAGAGATGTAGTAATGTGAGCTACTACCTGGTGGAGTTGATGAAAAGTTGCATGTTTGGCTTTGGAAACCAAATTGAAAGCTGAGAAGAGTATTTTGTTTGAGTGTGATATTCACAAGTCTCTTGAATAAAAGTTATGAAATAACTTCAATAAATTTAAAAAACCAAGGAAGTTGCTTTGCGACAGTAGTTATCGAGTCTTCTTTGTCATTGAACTAGTGTAATGAATGTGTAAATTCATCGATAATTTATTGTATTTGTCAGTCATTATTTCTGAAGATATATTATTATATAAAATGTATATCAATATTATACTCCACTACTCTGTGCTACAAAACAACGCAACTAACTTTAATGTCTTAGGCACAAATTGTCCTTGACCTGTCATGTCCAGTATTTGTATCCCAGAATATGATTTTGTCCAATGTATTTTGAGATAAAGGAAAAAACATCCTGGCTTTCTTGGGAAGATGGATTCACAAATATTGATTTATTTAATGTGCCTTCAGGTTGTTTTCTCTCGTGGCACAGAGGATAGTAATTTATTTTTTATTACTAATACAGTAGGTTGAATTAATTTTTGTCAAACACGTAACCCATATTACATATTAATTATTATAATAATATATCATGTATCATTGTAATTAACTTAAAAGTTAATATTGCCCCACTGTAAAAGCTCAAAATTAGTATGAATATTTTTAAAATGTCGTTGTATGTATAGGAAATGGATGTGAGCTCTCGTCAGTGGGTTATTATGATAGAGTCTTTTGTGGAGCTTCAGTACCACCAGCGGAAACTTCATTTATGAAGGCTCTTATTAAAGTACTGTTCTCATTCAAAAGTAATTTTTTAATAATAATTAAATTAAATTAACTTTTCTCGTCTATAATTAGATTGGTGGTATATTAGTTATGCCATTGGAAGGATTTCTCGTGAAAATAACAAGAGAAGATGAATACACATTTACAAAACGTGATGTTATAGAAGTATCATTTACAAGTCTTGTTATGCCAGATAAATGTAGTGTTGCAAAAGTTCCAAAGTTTCGTAAGTTAATATATAATTGTAAATTGAAAATAAATATAAATTTTTGTTGTTTTTCAGCTATTGTTGAACCATTGAGTTTACAAGAGTTATGCAGATTAAATATTCGTGCATCCATACGAGATTCCTTGATTGAAAGTAATCCTGGTTTGCAAATACGCACTAAATGTGAACCGATTGAAAGTTATGAAAAAGAATTTTTTAATCCTAGTCCGTTACGTCAATTTGTTCGCGTACAATATGGTCCAGATGCAGCTGCAAGGGGAATTGCTAATTTACGGAACATGGTAGATACTTTTGCTGGTTTGGATGAGGCAGTATCAGATCTGAGTTCAACATCGGATAATGAGGACATTGATTCAGATACTGATGACGATAATGATGGTGATGATGATGATGACGATGATGATGATGATGATGAAGAAAAAAATGCAAGTCAACAATGTGATAAAAGTTTACAGAAAACTGAATCAGATGCTAAACGAAAATCATCAGAAGCTGGATGTTCTAAACAAAATAAAACATCACCAGAAAATACAAAAAGAATGAGAATGAACAGATCACCATCACCTTCTATATTCGAAAGTATCTTTAATCAGAGCCAACCTACCAATAGCAATAGTAATTTTTGGGAGACTTTGTCTAGTGATTCAGATGAGTCTGATGATCACAGCCATTTAATTCAGGAAGATGAATTGAGACCTGATGTTATTGATGAAATCTATGAGACTTTGCAGAGTGTTGATAATATCCATGACAGTGATACCGAGAGTGATATCGCTAGAGAATTGGTAAAATACCGCTTTCTGAATAAACGCAAAGAAAATGAGTTGAGTAAACTTCTAAAGGGAAAAATTGATAAATTGCCAATACCAGCTATGCTCAAAAAATTTCTTAACTATAACAAAGAAGATTAATTTGATTTTTGACTGGTTTATAAAATATTTTTTTGTTATATTATCATTCGATTATTTAGTTCTTAATTTTTTTTGTATATAATACATATATCTCACTCAACCATACGTTTTTTATAGTTTAGTTGTTTATTATAAGAATTTATATATGATTTGTACATAATTCACTAATAATTACTATGTCTTAAACATATTACATTTTTTTCAAGTATTCAATGTTTAAAGTTTAAACAATGGGCAACAATAATTTTCGAAGAATTCAATTTCCCCCTCTAAACTATTATAGATGTGGGATAGTAAAAAAAGAAATAACACATATAAATATGTATTATATTGTGTTGTCCGAGATTTTTTTTCTGAAGTTTTTGTTAATAATTTATGTTATTTTATTTATCTTAATAATAGCCAGGATATGACAATATCATTATTCTGTTTGATCCATTTCATTTACAATAATGTATATTTAATGATATTGTCAGGTGTGTATATGTCACAAAGATTATTATTATAAATTATAATCATTAAAATGTACTAAATGTTTAAATTATATGTAAACATTAATAAAGGAAGGTTTTCATAATGGTTTTCAGAAAGCTTTATTAGACCTTTATGTTGAATTGCATAATATTAATTTGTTAATAATTAAATAAATTAATCACAATTCTCAGTAAAACTAAAACAAAACATTTATTACCATAAAGTTATAAGTATTTAGGACTGGGTAGGATTCAATTATTTTCATGCGTTGGGTTAACACAGTGAAGCAACACCGATAGTAGAGAATAAACAGTATGTGAGTGACAAATAAGGTTGCAGTGCGTTATTTGTGTCCTATAATATTTTTCCAACATAAAAGGTTTTTATTTAAACTAGTAGCTATATTTTAACAATGTATAATTCAGTGAATAATGAGAGTAAGACAAAGATCAGCATTTGTAAAAAACAAAAAAAAAACATTAATACTTAGGAACAACATGTGGACCTGTGAACTGTTTGACTTTGCAGTCAATGTTCACTGATTTACTGATAGTGTAAGATAGATCATCTGGATAAAGTTGTGCCAAATCGTTAATCGGCACAAAAGCGCACAACTCATGACTGTAATGTGTGAAAAACTTGCCAATGTTCTTAAAACTGTAATCGTAAGGTTTCAGTTGTCGCTGCAATTTTTCTGTAACAAAATGTTTGTGATGGTTCAAAAGCTATAACTAATACAAATGTTTATAGTTTATAATTAATAGCAATATAGTATCAAGTTAATACGAGAGATATCATTATTTGTGAAACAAAAGCACAAAAAGGTAGTGAAATAATTATATGAATATCATTTGGTTCATAGCAATATTATTTACAGTAAGTTGATTAGTCAATTAAAAAATAAGCATTAAAAAATATCATAAATAACAGCAGCCAAACACGTATAATTGTATTTATAAATAATGTAAAAAATAACATCACATATGGCAATAATAATTTACAATGAATCAAAAGTTTTTTTATGAATACTGAAAAGTATTAATTTTCATTGGAAGTGTATAATACGGTTCAATTAGGTAATGTTATATTATAAACCTGATAATGTTTATGAGTGAAATTTAAAACTGTGAACTATCCATTATCATGCACCAGTTTACAACAACAGTAATCTACCTTCTTGGATGAATTTTTATTACTTCCGTACATTTCCTGACTTTCAAACCCCATCTGTTTGACTAGCCTTCCCTTTCTCATGTTTTAAAGTTCCTTGGCGCACTATTAGGTTAAAAGTTAAAACAACTTCTTACACATTCCTTTCTGTCTTACCAATTTATTATCTAACTAATAAACCTTTTAATGGCACCATAAATAATTAATGGGAGCCCCAACCGAAAATCATTAATAGTTTTTGTGTGTCTTCAAGATTACCAAGCATGTACTAATAAACAAAATCATTCATATGTATGTGTATTATTTAATATATTATAATATGCTCCCATATATTATAATAACCACCCTTGTGTCTGTGGTAAATAAATACGTACATTTGAATATGGGTTTTTTTCCATTGATAAGTATAGAAATTCTAATTGATTGATATAAGATCCAAATTCTTTGTTCCAAAAAACCCCAAAAAATTTTTATGCAACTAACTTTTTTAATTTTTAAAGTAAGCTATTTTCTTGAATATCATTTTAAAAATAAATTCATTTATTTTGAGTGAAAATTGACCAAGTTCAAGCAAATTAAGTAGTTGACTTAGTAAGAGAATAATAATTATGTTAACAAAAAAAAAGGACATGATTTAACTCATCTTGCAGATGTTTTTATGACAATCTACTTCATACATTGACATGATAAAATGTTACTGTCAAATAATGAAAGATGTAAACACACTGCGAACCTATGGAATTAAGTATTCAGAAACCACCGTACATGTTATATCAACAGATTAACGTCACAATTTTTGGAAACAGATAAAATTGTATTAACCTCTAGTTAAAATGTTTCAATTAAATATTAATACATTTTTTTCAAAGACACACTATTAAATAAATGTTTATAGATTCTTATGAAAAAATCTAGGTTTCAATCGATGTTGATTTAATCATGTAATTCATATTTTGATTGTTAGCAAAACTTTGGCGTAACTAGGCATTTTGCTAAGCAAGTCAACAACTTAATTTGCTTTAAGAAGGTCTATTTTCACTCAATTTTATATTAAAACAGTATTTTTTAAAAAATGAGTGCTATTTATGTAAAATTAATAATTATACTTGAATAATATTATATTATTTAAAATTTAAAAAATGTGTTTTTATTATTATTGATAGGGGTCCACAATTATGCTTTGACCCTTGGTTCCTTCTTTTTGGTTTTGGGCATCTCTAGGTCATTATCTGAGTAACCTAACTGATGAAATAAATAAAATTAAAAATCAGTTAATTTAAATGACACATGAAAAAATCATTATGATTAATGTTCAATTTCGAAATAATGAAACTTATCATTGAGTTGGGTTTATTATTTTAGAAAAGCCATATATTTTTAGTGAGAACTTAACACACCTTGTATGATAACCTTTATTTCAGTTGATAAGTCCTTTTGGAAAATATTGACATGCAAAAGTAACTGATTCAAATAGAGTAATCATAAGAAAAGGCAATTAAATGCAAGAATTACATTTCTTTGAAATAAAAATAATTTTCAGTCAATAGTCAAAAATAAAATTCCGACATACCATATCTGCCTTCCCATATAGCTTTGATAACAGGGTTTTGATACTTGGCTGTACTGAAATAATGATCAGGTCTGATCAGCACGTGGTAAATAGTTGGATTTGGCAATGGGTTGTTACTGGGCACTCTTGTCCAGCCCACAACAACACCACGTTTAGTCACTATACTTGAACAATTTCCATTACCCATTGTAATGGTATCAATCATCATGCCAATTGAATATTTTGGATCATGAATCTCACCACGTTTTTTAGGTACTAGGGGGAAAATTTCTTCCCACTGATCGTTAAAAGAAGTTATATTGTTAAATATTTTAGTAATCGATATATACAATAAGTCTTATCACTTACATCTGTGTACATAATGTTCTTCTCATCTACATGATTTGGAGCCTGAAAACAGTTAAATAAAAATTATAAAAATATCTGATAGTTGATTAATATGTAAATGTAAGGTATTGCAAAATAGAATACTCACATAGGGATTGGATGGATTTCTGAGTAAGGGACATCGACAATATTCATAATACTGATGGAATTTCTGACATTTAAACTCAACCTCAGAATCATCAGGTTTTAAAAGTTTTTGGAAATCCAATACATATTTATATGTAGCCATATTTTCAATAGTGAGCTGTTCCACAGTTTTACTAAATGTCCAAAACAACTAAAAATATATATATATATATCTCCTATATTAAATTGCTTACATAATTATTAATTATATAATATTTGGTAGTTCAGTAAGTATAAGTTAGGTGGACGGTCAGAAACAGTTATTTTATGTATACTGCTAAAAATCATTCAACTCACTTATTTGGTTTAAAACAAAATCAATTCCAACACAAAATAAAAAGATTTTCAGAAATGTGTGGAATATTCTATGCTAGTTAAAATAAATTTTTATCAACTGTTCTAGAGATTTTTTAAACTATAATATTTAATAATTATACATATATATATAGTATAATAAGATTAAAAATATTAAGTATAGTTCTAAAAAAATTAATTTTCTTAACACAATACTTGTGGAACTAAAATTTATAAATTTGTAAACCTTGTAATATATCTAAATATAACCTATTCTTATTTCTAAACACCTAATTTTCTAAACTGATTAACTAAGGAACGTAGGACCTTTTATATACAATGCCTACATTTTGATATATCCAAAACAACATTGGCTGAACTCAGAACTAAGGCAGAATGCACTGCGTAAAAGGCATGGAAATATTATCCTAAATAAAAAAAATTTATAACTAGGGAAATCTGAGTAAATATTTGTAAGAGCAAAAATTGAAAATATTATTTTTTAAATAGTGAGGGAAAAAGGTTTATGCCTTTCTATCCCTCAAATAATATGCCAACAATAAATCTTTAGATGTTAACAATATCTTGAAGTTTCGACATTTTGTAGACTTGTAAAATTAGTCAAAATACATCAAGTTAGTGAGTATATTATTGCGTATAATTTTAAGTGTACCTATAATCTAATATTGTAATACAAATATTTTAATGACTAATTAAAAATTAGAAATTACATGAATCACATAAGGAAAAATAATATTCAAGCTCTTATTAAAAAAAAAAATAATAAATGTGTTGTAGCACACAATAAATTAGAAATTAAACTATACTTAGTCCCACTAATGATTACTCAAAATGTGTATGGGGCAACTCTTGTGCACTTTGATTGTAAAAAATACTGAACTTTATTATTTAATAATATAGTATTACCACTGAAAGATCACTATATTATTATAAAATAATATTGACATGATTTTAATTTATATTTGAAATTCTATTATTTATTCACAATCAGTGTCTCGGAGTGGCACAAGTGATCAGCTTGCTGGAAACACTATAATAGTAGGACTATTGTTAACTTAATTGTTAATAATAACAATTAATGTCCATGCAAAAATAATATTTGAACACCAAATAATTCAATGATAGTAATATTGTGAATATTGAATAAACATAAGTAAATAGTTATCTAAGAAATACACAATTAAAAATTTATTTTTCGTATATTGCATAGGCGTTGTCAAAAAGCCCATGGGCTTGTTCAAAGGCTGGACCCAAGGGGAAGGCTCTGCTCACTGTTCCATAGTCTCTTATAAGGCACTACCGGTAATGATAATGGAAGTTCACAGTAATATTCTTATACATTATTTTGATAAACTCAGTTCTTTATATTGGTTAAGCCATTACATTTTTAGATAGTTATAAGTAGTGAGCATAGGCCTATAAACTAGTTTATAGTAAGTACAGAAAATAGTACACCTACATTTGTTAGATAAATTGTAGCATCAAATTTTAATATAATTACACCAAAAATACAGATACAAAAAATCAGAGATGGGTCAATCTTAAACTGTTCAATATTTTATTTTTAAAAACTTTTTATAATCAACTTGAACATATCAACATGACTTTGTTTAAAGATTTAAAATGTTCAAACTTATGAAATGTCAAAATTTCTCTAATTTTCAACAGTTTTATTATTTGAGAGTTTTCAATCACATCTACTTAAAGGTCAAAACTCTGATTGCCAATGAATAGTTTCTATACTTTATTTAAGTTAAAAACCATACTCTGCAGTGATTAGTATTCGTTGGTCAGTAGTCAAACATATGAACTTCAATAGAGTATAGATCAATGATGATAATTTTCAATAGGCTTAATGAATTAGTTAATAAAATACAGCTCATTCAGGAGATTGAGTATTAAAAAACAAAAGTGATATACAGACAACTTAAAATGTCTAATTAATATCTTAAAATTATAATGAGGGTTCTGTCACTGGAAAGCCACCCTCCTCATAAATATAGTCTCATGTAAAATATTCTCCATAATTTATCCTATTTGCTTATTGTACATATTATGCTACATATTGTAAATTTTCTATTTAAATAAAAAAAATAAAATTATAATATCCATCCATACATAAATAAATTATTCACTATTCTATAAATAACAATAATAACACAAGAAATGGATTTTTTTGTTATAAATCAATA
>PVMI01086656.1:0-10009 GCA_008528875.1 Aulacorthum solani
GGTGAGAGTGCGCGTGCGTGAATGCGTGGACCAGATTACAATGTGAGAGGGCGCGGGGACAATAATATATATATATATATTTAATATAATATTTATATTGTGTGATGTGTAAGCGGTGGTGTGGCTAAGTCAGCAGGAGACGAGATTCAATATAAGAGAAGAAGAAAAAAATCCGCGGTATATACATATATATATATACATGCATATATGTATACGAATACGTCTTACGTGTACGGGTAACAAAAAGTTAATAGACATCAGTGAAGGGTCGATTGGCGCCTTAAATAATAATAATAATAACAATAATAACAACAATCAACATAAAATTCGAAATTTGTTTTGAAATTAAAGAATATATACCTATATACATATATACATGTACCAGAAACGACGGTATAAGATCACGGGGTATATCAAAGAAGCACAAGTACATTTAGGCAGTTACGGGGTATTAAGAAAATGGACACAGCACATAGGTATATAATATGTATAATATATTATAAAGATAGGTACATTATATTCTTGCCACGGTATAGAATCTCGAGTAGCGGGCCTAACGAATTTCAGAAGAAAATGCGATTAGAGGTACTCGTTATCGCGGGCTTATGAACTATTTTTTTCTAGTTGAGAAAGGTACGACACGAAATATGTGTATAATAGCACTTATGAAGCATTAGTGTGTTTCCGAAGGATAAATGATATATACAAGCGTATTTCGTGTGCGAGGCATGCACGAATGACAGACGGAGATAATTTCTGTGAGAACTGTGTATTGTCTCCGTTTTCATTAACTCGTCATTACCGCATTAACACAAATCACAATTGTTATACTAGTGCCTGAAAATAGTTGAAAAAATTCCATTTTTTTTGTTTATAATATTAGTGAAGTATGGTGGTATCTATGGGTAGGACTAGGTACTATATTACCTACCTACTCATGACGACATCTTAACAACTCGACCTTACCATAATAAATAAAAACTTATGTAGTCCACGAATTTAGAGAAAGATGAAGATGCAGATCCCACTATTTAAGGCACATAATCAATAAGTAAACTCAGTTACAATACTATTATATCGTTGTTTATAAAATAATTTCAATATGTCTTGACTTCATAAGTATGGATGAGAAAGTTATGAATTGTATTTTTGAAAATGATAAATATCTGATAGTTGTATGTACTAATCATATAATAAGAAAAATTATAATTAATATACTTTAATGTAAAAACCACACTTCAAATGTTCAATTAAAACTTTTTTATTTTTGTATTTATTTCTCTAATGCTCAGAGAAAATCTACATATTTTCAAAGTAGGTAATTTTAAATTAATAAATATTATATCTATTGGGTGATTTACACCGTTAGGTATGTAGCATTGTTGCATATATATTCAACACTTTTGAATCCCACCAATTTCCTAGAAAGATATAAACAGAAAGAGAAGAAAAACATCATTGTAAAACCAATAAGGTAAATTTCTCTTTTTCAGAATCGAAAACCTTAAATATAATACTAAGGTACCTAATAATAAATATAAAATGTCAAGTTCCATTCTCGGACAAAATGTTTCTGAGGATTAAACACGATTATATAATAAAACATCAAGCCATTATTACATTATATCTCTGCCTTTAAAGATCTTCAAATGTGCCGTTGGAAATGTAACGGAACATTTTTTTTTCATACATCTTACATACTCTAATAAATAATGCTTAACAGCAACAGATGACCATTAATCTATGTTCATCGAATGACAATCGACGGCGATCCTGTAAAGTAGGTGTAGGTACCTATATCATGTGCGAGTTTATTTTTTTTGGTTATTATAAAATTTTAAACGTCTCAGAACAAAGTATTATAATATGTACCCCGTAGTCCGGGCAGTACGCGTTTATTGACGTGCAATGTTTTACAATACCCGAGGGTTATAGGCATTTTTGAACGAAATTCGGCACGTACGGTCTTTGAAGTCCACTTGTTACCTATATATATATAACCTATACGGTGCACCCAATCTACCTGCGAGTCGGCACAAGTCCTTTGAAGTTAAGTAAAGATTTTATTGCACCTATAGAATACATGTAGGTATTCCACTATTCCCAATGTTTGTTCCCGTCGTAAGTCAACAAGCAAACATTGTTTCTATCACCAGACAATATCATTTATGTTTATACCAGCTATTATGTAAGGTTATTATTTATAAATATGGGTACTTTACAACTCTCGTTGCGTTCAACGAGAAAATGGAGAAAAAAATAACCGATATTTGTGCAACGCGAGACACACAACACTTGTTTTAAAAGATGGAATTTCACATACATAACGAGTTAATAAAACCTAGAAATGAGTGGTGTTTATTATGGAAGCAAGTAGGTCTCCTCTCTGCACGTTTATCTCGCAACGATGCTGCTCTTTTTTAATATCTACAGATTATTATTATTTTTTATTATATGTGATATGTGTACACACACACATACACACACACATGCACACAAGTGGATTACGTGAGCTGAATATTTTGAGTCTACTCGGTGTAACTGACTTCACTACGAGCTTCTAGGACAAACGAAAAAAAATTAAAAGAAATCTTACGGAATCTTACTCACTCTTGAAATAGGTAGGTAATACATAATTTAGAGGAAACGTAGAAGTTGTTAGAAGCAAATGAACATAACGGCAGTGAACGATTTGAATAATTTTATAATTACGGACAGTCAGTTGTTTTATACTAAGGGTTATTTATTCTTATTATTTTTTTGTCCGTTTTATAAAAACCAATATTATATATATATTCTTACTAACACCAAAATGCAACGTTAATCGATCAGATATGTCGGGTAGATAGGGAGTCTGTTTCTTTCACTCTCACCCCCACCCCGCCCACTCATCATCGCTCACTATGTTTATTTCTATCTCTCTCAGGTTTTCAAGACCTCTTGCACCGGTATTTGTGTCGCATAAAACAACATGCACGACTCGGGTTTATGGAAATCTCCCATAATTATCTGTACATACAGAATATTCGATTGGTGAGTAGGCTGAACCAGTAACCTAACCATTCGAATTTAAAATAATAGCCGGTCTACAATAAATTAACATAAAATAGTTTTGTATCTCTTAAAAAGTTAAAATGAAACAAAACATATCACGCGGGATAAACTATAACTCAGTATTGGTAGAGGTATCCATATAATACTGCATTATAATATACTATACATAAATACAAATTTGTGTGTACGACTAACTCGCCCTCGGTGACACGCTCTACGTGGTCAATAGTTTTCCGGTTACACCTTTTTCGAAGGGTTCGACGAATGTTCAGCACACTTCTCGTATATCATCAGAAATGATATATTATGTACTTACTCGGTTTTATTTACATTTTAAGTAAACTATTAGGATGTTAACGGATTTTAACAAGACGCTGTTATATAATGGCGTTTTGACAGGACATATACCATCTAAAAATACATATACACACACACCTCGTTTACATACTGTCACTCATGACTGGAGATCATAACAATTATTATATGTGTGTACAATGGAAAACATATCTAGTGATGCAAATACGAATAATTTTCAAGGGGCGGTGGCTCAAAGTATTTTCTGTGAAATTAATTTTTAATAACAGTTAAAAATGCTGTTAAAAACTCTGTTTTGAGAGGAGCTTTTTGCAAATAAGAGGGGAGCTTGCCTTAGTGTCTGCACTGTCTATAATATTCTTTGCGGCTTGTATATTTAATATGCTGCAAGTATAGAGGACGAATGACGGGCGCAGCTATAAGCAGGGTTAACAAAAGCCTGGCACGTGGTTTTTGCAGCAAAATATAATCTGACGTAATAATAATATATACTGCAGTGGGATGTTAATATAATAATATAGCATATAGATATATGGATAATATATAACGTATGTACATATACGCAAGAATGGGGTGTGAAAACAGATATTTCTCACGCGGTTTCCTAACAATATCTACAAAGTTCTGTTCGACGTGTCAACACTCAACATAACACGTATTTGTACCTATACATATCATAAAATATATTGTTGTCGTTGTGTATAATATATATGACTACACCGGCGACCTAAGCGGAGCCCTTTGACGGCGAGGAAACAAACATCCTTTACATAATAATAATAATAATAATAATAATAATAGTGATGATAATGTGCTGTTGTTGTGCGTATTGTGCTGCATGTGTAAAGGCCCGACAAAAGAGGCAATAAAACGTATAGGCGCGAAGGGGTTCCTCTATAAACGTGCAGTCTGACAGTATAATATATATAATATTATAAAAACGGAAAAAAATACGTTCGTTTAGCCCCTGTGACGAAGTTATATACGCGTACATTATGTATATATATATATATAACTAGGAGGTATATTATTCTATGCCGAAAATATAATTAGAAATACAAAGAACCGGCGACAGACGCATCCACCCGAATTCGGTAATAACATAAATCTTAAAACGGGAACGAGTGACAGACAGACGAGCAAATATTTTCAATAATATTTTACTGGGTTTAGTTTCTTTTATTTTTTTTTCGATTTTTTTTCATGCTTCGTTCTCTTACGTCCGCCAAATCCTGATATTATATACAGCACACACACATTATCAAAAAACTGGTACGAATTTTCGTCCACCACCGCCACCTCTCACCACCACACGAGCACGGTCGTATCTAATAATACAGCGGCGGCACACGGTACGAGCGTATGGGAAAAGTGTTGTGCGAAAACGTCGTGCGGGAGACTTGAACGCAAGTGAAGTAAGTAATAAAATATTACAAGAGACTTTAACGCACACACGTGAGTTGAATATAAATTCCTACCGGCGACCTCTATGTTTTATTTATTAGAAAGGGAAAAAATTGTACATAGTTTTACCGGACGGAACATCTTTTATCACATATTACACACACATACACACATACATGCATACACATAAATACGATGTATATACATTGTATAGGTACACTAGGTTATGGGTATGGGTATGATAGCTAAATATGTTATGTCATCAGAATATTTGTTGAACGCACGTGCGAGCAACCTTTACGACTCCCTATATTATAGTATCCATGAATCGCAAAATCAATGACGAAAACAAAACTGTTAGTAAGATCGATAACCTAGCCTATACCCTATCTATAACCTATCTATAACGAATATAGGTATCGTATAATGAACTATTATTCAAGACCGATTACAGCAGATTTATTCTGTTTAGGAGTCATGGGACGAAGACAACGAAAGTTCAGTTAAGTTAGTACCTGTGTCCTGGAATGTCGATTCCCGGTGGACGACAATGGGTCGTCGTCGTCGTTGTAAGATTTGTATTAATCCAAAAATAAGCGAGTGCGTATCCAACAGTGTACGGTGTGCTGTGACCACACAATAATCTTACTAAAATAACAACAACACTCGATGAGATTGAATTTTCGGCGCACTGACAATAGAACGATATAGATATGATATCACCGCAAAAACTCACAACAATCTATACAAAATTATACAAAAAAACGGTTGCAACAGAACGAGCACAGCGTATACGCACTTTGCACGCACAAGAAACCACCGGGGTTAGGATAAAAAATATTAAAACCTTTATACAAATATTTTTAAAAAAATGACACCACACACTCCGCGCACGCACACACCGAAAAACGAAAACACGATGCGCCGAAACGGAATTATTATGATTTAATAATATGCGATCTCTCAGGCAAACGAATAAACTGGAAGAGATATAATTTATTTTCGATTCACAACCAAAGCCGAGTAAAGAAAAAATTAATAATATTATGATAATGATGGCTTGGAAGCGGACACAAGAGAAAAATAATAAAAACCGGCGCGCGCTCCCGAACGTACGGTAAGGCGGTTGTGCAGTGACTGATTCGATCCCGGTCGGCTCCAGAACTCGTTTTGTGCGCTCGCCACAAGTGCGGGCCGCGTGCTCGCTCTTGTGCGTGCGTGCGTCAGTATGCGTATGCTCGTCCGCGGAGATCGTGCGCGTGCGCGCGCGGGCCAACTCCTCTCGGGTGTCGCGGGGCCCGCGATGCGCGCGCCGCCTTCATCGACAAGGATCGCGGGTACCGCCGCCGTGTGGTACGTCGACCGCGCCGTGGCGACCCGACAAGGACGGCGCGAAACAGGTTTTCCGCCGCTGCCGCCGCCGCCGCAGTCCGAGAGTCGGGCGCGCGAGCTGCTATTATAGCTCCTCGGTGCGCAGCGGCCGCGTGTACCGGGCCGCGGCTGCCGGCCGGCCGAGAGCGTCGGGACGATGCCGAGTCGGATGTCGCGCATGCGTCCGGCGGCTCGGTGCGTGCGCGTCGCGCGACGGACGAGCCGGCCGAGCGTCTCACTCGGCTTTCGCCCGCGTGTACGGGCTTGTCTTCTCGCGGCTCGCCCGACAGTAGTTCTTGTCGGGTTCGACGACGAATACCATGATAGTCTAAGTATAATTGGTAATAACATAATATTTAAATCATAATATTTTACGACATTGTGCTACCCGGAGAAGAAGCAGATGACAAACGATTATGACTCCACCGTCTAAGTATAGCTACGTTTTTGAAATTTAAAATTGTTTGAACCGTCTTGATGAGAATGTAACACATATTATTGTTATTGTCATTGTGTTCTAAATTATATATCACGTGGACCACGTCAGTACTCGATCCGAGAGATATTGCCGTCTGTACGCAGTCGATACGGGTCTATGGAGTTTTTCACATAATCGGACAGAATTCCGGGTACCTCCAATTATTATTTTAATTTTTTTTATCAATTTCGATGATTTATTAACACCATCGTATATAATATAATATTAACATATTATTTTTCAACAATGTCATCGCTGCTGCTATATTTTCGGGTTAACCGGTATTTTCAGTTTTTAGGTTTAACAGAGGTATATACCTATATTATAATAATTCTCATACACCGTGTACGGTGTATCATATGGAAAATACAGTCAGCTCTGGTGTCAACATAATTTACATTACTCTTAAATTCTTAATACAACCATGTGTCGGTAAGTCATTAACGCGTTAAATTTATTAAAGACACAGAGTTTTAATTAATTTGTTTTCAGTACAGTAAACTATATTATTTCTATGATAATATTATAATTAATTATATAATGTATAAGTATTCATGGTTAATTGTTTTCTGACTTCCGTTTTCGTGTTGGACTTTGCATTACGCATTATCAGATGCTACTAACTTATTAGTGTACTATTAATTGTGGTTGTTACTATTGTCAATTTCGATATTAAACTAATACATATGGGTAGGTTGCTTATTAAAATGCTCGAAGAGAAAATGGTTTCCATTATTATGATATGTACCTATAAATTACAAATATCGGCAAGAACTTGAACGCTATTCTCCTAATCCTCTTGTCTGCAGTGATGAATTACACGCAAGGTACACCGGTAGGTAGGTAGGTACCTACACTTACCCATTAGGTATTTATATACGAGTTAGTTACGAAAACATTAGTTAATATCTATTTTGATTGAAAGACGTAGGTAAGCGCCCTTTCGCATTTAGTCACTTTAATAATAATAATAATTCCATGTCTATATTGTATTGTGCGGGGGAGTCGTCAATGATGATGGTATACTATCGGCGTAGTCATTCAGCTCCAACCGCTCTTATAATTAATATTATATACAACATTATAATATTAGTACATGGTCTCGGAAATGTCGAGATATGTATAGATATACTTATGTGGACTTATGCAGGTCCGTCGTATAGTTTGTACTTACCTATATATACCATGTTGCCAGCTCACAGGTTATAGCGTTATGATAATATATTATATTAGAAATCGACCGATCTCTTCTCCGTTCGATATATATAATATTATAAGTAACCGCAGAATATATAATATGTATATACATAGTATATATGTATATATATGTATNNTATATATGTATTGACGACAATATCGCTCGTCGTACATAGTAGTCGGCTCACGTCACATATATTATGTATAGTGGGCTATATAGAGCTTATACAAACGGTTTGTGTATATAATATAAGTTGGCGTGTATATAATATAATATAGCGTACTTATATACATTATACGGCGAGCGGCAACGTAACACGCGTATTTTTACACGTCCGTTTTCTCGTTCCTTTATAAAATGGCGTATTTATGTGCACCGCACAGGAGTTCCGGGGAGCATATACGCGACGTCTTATCGTAACGCGTACGCTAAAGGTATTGGGTAGTTGTAGGTAACTGTGGTCACGGTCGGTTGCGGACGAGCCAATTTTATTTACGCGTTATTCAAATACTGTGCATCAGTAAAATAATATATAATACGAGACAGTGACGGCGAGTGCGACGCGGCGCTGTATGTATATAGGTGCCGCGTTATGGACGAGGGTTTTTTTTCTATTCAAACCACGACTAAGTACCAATAATATTTTGTTAAAAAATGTACTTATGGAAAATTGTTAAGAAGGCTACATTTATATTTGCTCATGAAATTGTTTACGTTCCTGCATGTGAGCTTTTAATAATATAGATTGGATCGAGCCCGGACCTAAACAGGAAAGTCCTAAATTTTTATAAAATTAACTAATTCAATCGAAAAATATGATATAATTGTTAAATTAATGAAAACTACAATAATTATTGTGAATAATAAGACATCTTAACTAAAGGCCACAAGTTGTACCTGTTTAAGATCAATAATAAAAAAAAATAATAATATAGAGTAGAAAACCCGTATATTGGTTTTTGCAATGATTTGTTTTTAGTTATATTACAGTGAATCGACTTACTAAATATTTTGTTGAGTAAATCAAAGAAGATAATAACTATTGAGATAAAATTTAGATCGATCATATTATAGGCATACATTATTTATACAACGATTGGTATTATTTCTAGTTAAATTTACGTTAATTCCGATTGATATATTTTTGGTGGAACTACCTCTAATTTTTGCGGCAACTAATAGAAAATAAATTATTTTTGAAAAATAATCTTTTATGTGTAGATTAAATTAAATATATTATTTATAGAAGAGAAGTTATTACTAAATTGCTCTAAAAATTACCTTTTTATATACCAACTGCATTCTTTAACCATGTAGATACCTATAGCGAAAAGCTGATGAAAATATTTTGAACCAATCATCACATACATATCACAAGTAGAATTCATATAAATTCTAAATAAATATACATATATTTTAAAACATATCGTGTATAAAACATTATTGTTTATTAACAATAAATTTTCGCTGAATCGCTCTTGCATGTGCTTGTATACAAATTCTAAATTATTTTACTTGGTATGAACTATTCTGTTTCGGTAATGATGGAAATATTTTGCTAAGAGTAAGACAAACGCTTCATCGTATATGAATATATGATATACCTACCTATATCGTTTAGTGTTAAATCAATTGCATTTTATCTTGAACTACATTCAGCGGTCTTGTCGTTATTTGTTTTAAATGGTTCTCTTATTAAATGATCAACAATAATATGTATGTTAATATTTGCACTTGTTTTGTGGTTATGATTCAAGAAAAAAATTTTCATTTTCATTTTCATTTGAAGCATTTATTTTTAAAAACACTATTTAAACTTTACACCTCATATTAATTTTTTTTTTCAACTAGTTTTTTAAAATTTAAAATCATTGAAATGTAACAACCTCTTACTTTTTCACTTATACAATATATATTGTAACGTCAAATTACTCAAACTATAATACTAAGCAATTAACAAGATATGTTCTCATTAGTAAGTCTATTATACTTTCTACCTTAATACCTAATAGATATTCTCTTTGATTGTAAAATTTCTGAAAATATATAGAATGCATTGCATTTACAAATGTTGCACTTATTAGTATCTTTTATCTTTATTAGTTTTTTTACTATTATTGGTTATGCTTTATTTAGTAATCAGTATTGTATGTGATGAACCAATTAAACTTACGAATAGATAACGTAAC
>PVMI01086657.1:0-11766 GCA_008528875.1 Aulacorthum solani
GTTTTTCCTTAATTTTTTTTTTGTTCTTGCCGGTGCTTTTGAAAACTACTGGGAATTTCAAAAAATGACCTCCTCAATGCACCAACTAGATTCACTTTCCAACCAGAAAAGCTACTGAAGTTGAAAATCGGAGCATTATTTCGACTACTTCTCGTGTACACAGACACAAAAAAAACACACACACACATCATTGTAAAATCAATACATTCATCGCTCCGCTCAGAATCTAAAATATCTTTAATAATATATTATTTATACTTTTCTAAGTATTTTTGAATATAGTAAATTAAGTAGGTTTATCTTTTGAAAACTATGATATTTAAAAATCCAACTTTTTTTTGCTATTTAATTTTGAATATTATTATTATAAATTTATATAAAAAATACTTTCTACAACTTTGTAACAAACGTTGAACAAATGTATACAAATATTCTTAAATAACAATATTCTATAAAAATAATTTAAAAATAATGACCTACTATAGTAGGTACATTATAATGAAATACAACATACTATTTATTCATTAAAATGTATTTCCTTAAATTACCATCACATCTTCTTAACCACTCTTTCTCGTACTGGATCATGTATTTAAGCCTGAAAAAACTGGCCGCTCAGCGTTCATGCAGTCCTGTCGTTATTATTGTGTACCGTTTTAAACGCTAAAGCACGATGTTTTAGCTGATATTTTAAACTAATAACACTTAGTAAGGTAAACACTTAAATAATACCTATATAATATACTCCACAATATATGATGTGTAAATGCAACTCTTTAAAAAATACCTATTGAACACAATATATTTTTTTTATTAGGTATATACGATAAACCGGCACTTGCATAATATTACATGTTATTATATCTATCTATAAAAACGTTTTTGATTTTAAAATCGTGAATTATATATTTTTTTTACTCAGACCAATGGGCTTTTGCTGCCCTGTCAATAAAGTTTTTCGGATAAATACAGAAAGAAGGATGAATACTGAGGACGAAGAATCAGACTTGGACAAAATTCTAGATTTACCAGCACCAGAGCCTATTAAACCATTACCCGAAGAACCAGAATGTGGACAAAACACTAAGTCTTTATCTAACACCTCCAATGTGCAAAATGCTGAAGCCAATGATTGGCCATGGATGGCGGTATTTTTAGAGACAACAAACTATATGAATTTCTGCGGTGGAGTATTACTTAATCGACGATTTGTATTGACTGCTGCTCATTGCTTTATCATGTATTTCTAATTAAGTTCATAAAAAAACTAATTAAATAATATAGATGCTATATAAAATGTTGCTTATTAATCATTGCACTATACCGTCTTAATATTTTAATAACTAATATGGATATAATATAATACAAATCTAAATAAAATTAGAATGATATAGAAACTATTTCATTATTTTACTACTTAACTTAAACATTAAGTATAGATACAATTGAACATCGCTATAAACAAAATCGATAATATATATATATAGGTATTTGTATATTAAAAAAAAATTAATACAATGTAGTCGCAACATCATATTTAACAGTAAACTTATATTTTTCAGATATACTAAAGAAAATGTAGTTGTTAGACTTGGTGAGTACGATTTCACCACTGATAACGAGACACAATACATTGACTACAGAGTAACAGATATTAGATTACATCCAGACTATGATCATGCTACACACGCCAATGACATCGCCATAGTGAGGTTGAATAGACCTACAATTTATAATTCATTTATTCGACCTATTTGTTTGCCTAAAACAAACATGGAAGTGTACAATAGAAACGCCGTCGTGGCCGGTGAGAACTGTGACGATAATGATTTTTAAAATTGTATATAACTATTATTTTAGTACCTGCCTATATACAAATACATTTTTTAATAGATGATATTATTTTAATATTACATTATTATATACCCCACATCATCTGCTATTAAGATTTTAAATAATCAGTCGGTTCGATTGTATAGCAAATGTATTATTTTACATAGCAGGAATATTTTATGAAATGAAACAAAAAAATATTCCTGTTACTTAAAACCATTTTCATTGCCCATTCTGGAAGAAAGAGGTCCCACAATGAGGTGTCGAAAAGACGTACAAAATATACACTTATATATTACAGCTGGAGATTAATTAATTTACTTCATAATTATTAATTAGGTTGGGGTCAAACAGTTTACGGTGGTAAAGTCAGTAACGTTCTCCAAGAAGTGACAGTACCAATATGGGAACATGACCAGTGCGTTTCAGCTTTTTCACAACCAATATCGAAAACAAATCTATGTGCTGCATCGTATGAAGGGGGCAAAGATTCTTGTTTGGTACTTCAAAACATTTTTTAAATTTTAAACTTATAATAATATAATTACAGTAACAATTTTTCAGGGCGATTCCGGTGGTCCATTGTTAATGCAAAGACATGATGGAAAATGGACTAATGCCGGAGTAGTGTCTTGGGGCATTAAATGTGGAGGAATTGGAATTCCCGGCGTTTACACAAAAGTCACTTCGTACCTCAAATGGATAGCCGTGAATGCACAAGATGTCATTTAACAACTGACCTGCTATGGAATTAGGATAAATAGGAATATTAATATATTATTCAAATGTATAAACAATTTTAACTTTTAGTCTATAACTAACCACAAATATGTATACCAGTATACCAAAATAATTATAAACAATAATTTAAATAATGGTTATGTTTTATTAAATGCGAATAACTTATTAGTAATTACTATTATTACTATTATTTAAGAAAGCTTAAATCGTTTAATTTTTGCTACTGCAGCAGTACTTTAATGCAGCAACGGCTTTATCATTAGGAATATTATAGATATTAACTTTCAATTTATAATTAACCATGACTTGTATACCAAAATAACTAAACAATTATAACAGTTTATCAAAATGCAAATATCTGTGTATTTTACACCTCTATAACTGTAGTACGCCACTACGCCACGCCAGTACTGAACTATGATCAAAGATAATAATATAAGTTCACACCTTATAATTATTCTTGTGTTCAACACATCTGTACGACTTCATAAACATTCCATAAATTCTGAATGCATTTAATTTTAAATGGTTAACACATTTAAAACGGCTACATTTTATCCTTCGAAGTCACTTATCTGAGCTAAAATAACAAGTCATTTCTAATTCAGATTTGATTAACTCTGTCGGTATACAAATAACCCGCATCGATAATGAAATCTAAACAATGTAGCTAATATACTGTTTAATCATGTAGAAGCACCTAATTTAATAAACTTAAAAAAACCGGATATGTCAAGCTCAAACATATCTTAATATTTATGTCAAACAGTATTATAATAAGGTACCTACTTCTCACCAACACATTTTAACTAATTTTTGGAAATCGTAACTAATTAATAATTATTATGTATACATATTACTATATTATAATATCCACACTGAGAAGTTTGGGTTATTGTATTAAGTTACGAATATTCCAAACTCCCTAGAGTTGAGCTATCAATTTCCATAGTAGATAGTTATTCTGAAAATACTACAAGTCACATATCATTGGGTTGGACGTAATAATGTCTACTAGTCTACAACTCTGTTTAATTAATGAAATACTTACTTTATGAGAAATGGGATCCATTATTAAATCCAATGCGGTGAAGGCGTGGAGAAATGTAAATTATTTTCTCAACTCGATATAGATAGGAAAGACTGAACTATTTTACAATTTATTTGATTAAATGATGACTCAGAATTGGCTCAACAACATCACTTCAATTTTAAACTTTGTTTTTACTCCGAGTATTACCTACTGAACATTAAAATAATATTTATTATTAGGTTTTGCTAAACTAAGGCATTTGAACTATGCAATACATATGCCTAACTTTAGAAAAACATTTCATTATCAGGTGTATGTTTGGTCACTGCCACAAAACCATGGGGAGTTGATAATGAATACTATAAAAAAAAATTGTATATTATTATGTTCAGACAAGTACCAGATTTACCATAAGGCATACGTCATAACTCAACTGTCTACAATAGTGACTATGTATCTTTAATCATTTTAAATTACTAAGATAACAACTTATAAGAAACTTTGTTTTACATTTGCAGGCATTTTAACCTAACAAAAAATAAATTGTTGATAGGTATTTAAAGAAAAAAACTAAAAAATTCCAAATGTCTATAATAATAACTTAAAAATAGTAAAAATATTTTTAAAATTGTATCATGTATAGATAATGATTAAATTAATTTTTGGAGGTCAAATAGTTAATTTACGAGTTAATATCCAATGTCAACGAAATTTGAACTTCAAACGCTCATAAACAATTATTGTGAATTTAAGCTCAACAATTTTTCTAAATTATCACACTAATAACAATTTAAGAGGAATCTTGTATTCAATTTTTAAGCTTTTTGACCAAGTTGAAAATTATTTGAAGACAATACCTCATTGAAAAAAAATGTGTCATGGCTTTCGCAAATATAAATAGCTCAAGAGTCAAAATATTTTTTAAATTTCACCAAGTATGGAAAATTGTCATTGAAACATGTGGTCAAAATTTTAAGTATTTTCGGTAGTGGTTTTGTTTTTGAGATAGATACCTACACCAAAAAAACTAAACCAATTTAATAAAAAACAAGTTTTGCTTGAGAATCTACAACTTAATTTAAATTTTTTAGGGATTTTCCCGACGCTTTGAAAAACTTCTATTCATTTTTTTAATTTTTACCCCTCAAAGTACCAACAAGATTCACTTTACTACTAGAAAAGATGATGAACTAGATAATCGAAGCATTTTTACTACCCCAAAATGTGATGCATGGTTCCAAACACAAAAAACATATATCACTGTAAAATCAATACATTTATTGCATAGCTCAAAATCTAAAACTAAGTAGATTTTATAGATGTATTATTTTGAATTTTTTGGGTTTTTTACTAATTTTTTGTTGTAATCCGTAAGTTATTCTAGATTATTTATAAATAATATAATATATGGTTAAGACTGTTAGACTGATAACAGATAAACTATAAAGTTATGTGGTTATATACTTAATTAATGTATGCTTATGTTGAATTCACGAAAAACTATTAATAATTCGCATTAAGTCATTACTTATTATATTATTATAAGATTACATTTTTAACTATATCTATGGGCTATGATGGATGATAATAATTAATAAATATTGTTTACAATATTACCAAAAATCATAATCAATGAGTAATAATGTAATATTACCGTTTCAATTAATTTAGACAATATATACAATAAATTATAGTCAAACCATAAAATTAAAATTAAAATAAATCTAATTGGTATGGAAAAATCACAAATGGTCAACAGTAACGACAATTACAATAGGAAATTTTCAAATTTTCGTGAAACATTTGTTCAAATTCTAACTTCAGACGCTCATAAAGAATTATTGTAAATTTACAATATTATTTTTACTCAGAATTATTTAAAAATATGACTAAATGATCCGAAATTCCAATATAAATGTTTAATATATGTTGGCTATGAGCTTGAATTTTTCTGTTTTTTTTTCTTAGTACATATTTCTAAAAATATATTATTTGAAAATTTTAACACATATAATAGGTAGTAAGGTTTGTTATATTTTAAATATAATTTTTGATGTATTTGGTGTAAAATTATTTATAATTTAAATGATTTTTATATATTGCAAATTATAAATGTATATTTTTGTTTTTATGTGATAGAATAACGATAGGTATGAAATAAAAGCCCATAAAAATAGTAGGAGTGGTGTGCAATATCGTAACCTCAAACGATAAAAGTGGAATAGGGATACATTTAGAGAGATTTGTACCAGTGGTGTTTTTTATTTTAAAATTCCGTAAATTGCAATCAAATCGAAATAAAATTACTAACCGCAAAGTCCCGACGAAACGATCCTCGATGTCCTACAGAAAACTGGGTACAAAACACACTATGTCTATATAGATTATACGTCATATTTAAATATATTTTGTACACACAATATTTTAAATAATAATATTATTATTGTTATAACGGACGATCCATAGAGCTCATCTGAGAAATGTATTATACAATACCTATTCTGTATTTTTGTATTATACCGGCTACTGTTTTGGCGAAACCAGGGAAGTGAGAACATCCAAACCGGTTTTTCAGCCGATGCCGAGCGTATATAATGACGTGTGTATTTTTACTCCCATTAACTATTAACATAAAATAATATTATAATATATTATTATCGTCCCGATGACATCACACTCGTACGTACGTTTTCGAAGAGTGCACATTATGAACGCTATGCTTACTGAAACACATTAGCGTTGCTAGAAGAAAACAACGATCAAGACATATTTGTTCTAAAATGTTATTATTCAAAAATTTTGACGTTTACTTGTTACCCCTGTACGCGTTGCTTATCGTTGGTTTTCACTCAGCTACAGGTACATTTTTCCACATAATTATACACGTCATATTGAAGAATTTAATCCAAAATAATAATTAATGTGCACTGTAGTTGTTATAATATTTATATTAATTATTATTATTATTTTTATCAGGTCAGCTGGTACGGGTTAAACTTGAAAAGGACACAAGTCGGGTAATTACAGCTATAATATTATTATAATGGCGGTTAAACTACGAGTATTATTGGCCAAAAAATAATAATAATCTAGGTATAGATTATATTTTAAATATATGAAAAACTTTGATCAATTTAGGGTGATCAAGTATGCCGACAAGACACAGAATGTGTTTCTGGGTTCGAATTTTGTGATATAAATTTAGGACCAGAAAATCGACAAAAATGTGGTTTGGGAAATGAATTGTAAGTACCTATACTACACTAAAATTCAAATTTATTTAAAGTCATAAATATTATGTATGGAACATGATACATTTAAAATTACTACATTTATAAATATAACAATATAAGAATTTTAGTTTTAAATTTGCTTTTTAAAAACTTAGTAAATTTTATAAAAATATACTTGAATGCATCAACCTATTATTTTATAACATATAATAAAGCACACACAATTTTTTTTAGGTATTTAATTTTTACTTATGTTAATATGAATTTATATAAAAATACTTTTTACTACTTTCATAGCTTTGTGCATCAAATGTTGAATAAAATTCAATGTTTTTTTTTTTTTGGAGTTGTTAAAATATTAAGAAGTTACATTCTAGACAGTGTGGAGTGAAACGAATAAATTACTTTGTCTTATGTCCTTGTTTTCAAGGCACTATGAAGTATAATGCAACTATAACAGTTGTTATTATAATACTATTTAATTGAGTAGGTATCAATCTTAATATGCTTCATAGTCATGTATTGCAGAATTTTATATACTTAGATCATAAACTATATTTTTAACCTTTAAAATGATACCTCTATAAAATCCAAAACTAATTAAATACTTTAATAATTTGTTATTAATTGCTTACTATTATTGTAGTTAATAAAATAACTAAATAAGTAGGTATACTGTCACAATCTGTATTGTAAAATTAAAAAGATATTTTGATATTAAAAAAATTAAAATTAAATATAGAAAATATATATAATAGTACATAATTACAAAGAATATTAAACTATTTTAAAAGTGTAAATATTTTTTCATCGAATAACTATAATGCCACTAGCCAGTAAATATGTGTAGTTGTTTTTCTTTTAGATAATCCTTGGCTACTGCGGCCATTGAATATTTTAAATAACAAGCATACTTAGATAATACATAAAATATTACAAGTTATAACATAGGTAATTTCAATTTTAAAGTTACTAACAATATAATATGTACAGCTATGTACTCAAATAACTTTTAATAGGACCTAGGTCAAATATTATTAAGAATAGTTTAAATAATTTGGTGTTACACTGATTAAAGGATATTTTGTAGTTAATTTACTATACAGTATTGTTTAATTCTGAAATAAGGTAGAACGCCGATTATCCTGACAATTGTAATGTCAAGGATGTATCGAATACACAAATATCCTGATAATTGATTTATAGTTTAATGTAGAAACCTACTGCATACTATTTAATAAAATATAGTAGGTATATTTATCATTGTTACTTATGATAGTAAAAAATATTATATGTAGGTAGGTACCCACTTGGTGTGATTCTTTAAAGAATAATCTAAGCTAGGAAGATCTAATTTGGAGCAAGCCTTGTGAAAACAGTTGACCCCATATAGTACACCTATACACATATATTAAAATATGGATATGCATGGATTACAGCAGTACTATTTTCTAAAGCAAAGGCACAAAAGCATCCTATTCAAAGTGTGTTTGGATTCTCAAAAAAGCAACAGATCAATTTCAAACGAGACATTCTATATTGGTCATCCTATTGTAAACCATATTTAATTTTTTTATTAAGACAATAGACCATTGTCATTATACCACTTTTGATCTAACTTTCTAGTTTAGAATAATATTTTTGATTCTAAAATCATATATTTTAATTTATTTTTTTTACTTAGATCAAAGAGTTTTTGCTGCCCTGTAAACAAAGTTATTCGGTCAAAAAGAGGTAGAAGAATGACTAACCAAGACGATGAATCAGACTTAGACAAAGTTCTAGATAGAACAGCACCAGAACCCATTAAACCGTTACAAGAAGAATTAGAATGTGGACAAAATACTAAATCTATATCCAAAATTATGAAAGTGCAAGATGCCAAAGCCAGTGATTGGCCATGGATGGCTGTGTTTTTAGAGACAACAAACTATATGAATTTCTGCGGTGGAGTCATACTCAATCGACGATTTGTATTGACTGCTGCTCATTGTTTTAAAAAGTATTACTAAGTTGATAGAAAAATTAAATAAATAACAAAAATGCTAGTTAAAATATTGCTTATTAATCGTCATTTAACGCTTTATATCATTGCCATAGCTAGGAGTGAGGAGAATTAGAGCTTAAATCTTAAGCCCCCCTCCCCCTTACAAAAAAATATCAAACTTACCATACTTGGTAGTACTCTAGCTCTAGCATAAAAATAATGTAGCCCTCCCCCTCCCCAAGAAAAAAAATTCTAACTTACTTTTTCAAATTATTTAATTTTTTTTTTCTGTCACTAAGTTCCTTAGATTGTTGATTTACAGCCAATGGTTAGCAACGCAGCTTAAATTATTATGATTAGTCATGGTGATGTTATTGTGATTTTTAATTATTATGCTAATGCTAAATGGTGATTATATTATGAAATCTAGAAAAAATGATAGATATTTGAATTTTTCAATACCCGGCCTTACGGCCAATACAGTATCATATTTAACTTTGTATATATTTTTCAGGTATACAAAACAAAATTTTGTTGTTAGACTTGGTGAATACGATTTTACCTCAAATAACGAAACACAATACATTGACTACAGAGTAGCAGATATTAGATTACATCCAGACTATGATCAAGCTACTCATGCCAATGACATTGCCATAGTAAAGTTAAACAGGCGTACAGTTTACAATTTGTTTATTCGGCCTATTTGTTTGCCTAAAACAAACATGGAAGTGTACAAAAAAAATGCTGTTGTTGCTGGTTAGTAAGAGAATGGAAAAAATCACTATTTTTAAACAATATTATTTACTAGTTATTTGTAAGTTAGGTTAGATATAATATAAAAGATTATAGTACACTCAATTATTTTTATACGTTGCTCCCATACAAGGACCAATGCAGAGGACCAAGGGAACAACTCCTCCCTAGAACTTCACTCTAAATCATTTGATAAACTTTTTAAACATTCGGTTTGTTCTTTAGATTCTTTAAGCTAAAGCAGTTATTATATGTATTTTTTTTATTTTAATTCATAAGAAAATTATTGCATCACCTAACACCCACTTCAGACGACGAACGTCCCTTAATGAGGCATCAAAAAGACGTACAAAATGTATACCTACAGATTACAGCTATATTAATTAATCGACTTACTAATTATTAATTAGGTTGGGGCCAAACAGTTTTTGGTGGTGATGTCAGTAATGTTCTCCAAGAAGTTGCAATACCAATATGGGAACATGACCAGTGCGTTTCAGCTTTTTCACAACCAATTTTCAAAACAAATCTTTGTGCTGCATCGTTTGAAGGGGGCAAAGATTCTTGTTTGGTACTTCAAAACATTTTTTAAATTTTAAACTTATAATAATATAATTACAATAACAATTTTTTCAGGGTGATTCTGGTGGTCCTCTGTTAATGCAAAGACATGATGGAAGATGGACTAATGTTGGAGTAGTGTCTTGGGGTATTAGTTGTGGAGAAGTCGGATACCCCGGAGTTTACACAAAAGTCACTTCATACCTCAAATGGATAGCTGTGAATGCACAAGATGTCATTTAATAACTACCTGCTTACAGATAAATATGAATATTATGTAAATGTGTTTAAACAATTTTAATTTTCAATCTATAATTAACCATGATTTTTATCAAACGCAACTAAACAATAATTTAAATAATAATTATAAATTTCATCAAATGTGTATAATTTATTACCTACTTATTACTATTTACCACAATTTAAGAAATATGTATTAAATGTGCTATTTTTTCATCTGCAACAGTACTGTACCAATATAATATAAGATAAAAAAAAAAAATTAAAAAAATAAGAAGAAAAAAAAAGATAAAAATAAAAAATAATTAATAATTTGAATAGCCAATAAAGTTAGGTATAGAGATAATTATTTTCAACTATAAATTTGTGTTTTGTAAGAGTTAGATTTTGGAATTCTATCTACCTATTTTATATTTTAATTTATTATAAATCATTCTATTGCCTCACATTATTATTAAAGAAAAAATGTTGAATTATAAGTTGTAATGTTATACACTAGGTATACCAAATTATCAAAATTGTGTGTAATGGTTAATTTACCATAGGTATGGTAGATACCTATAATACAACTAGGTATTGAACCATTACAAAGCACAAACCACAAAGTTATGCTGTTTACACTATGTTCAGTACAAAATATAATAATTAGTAGTAGGTAAATCGTACTTAGTTTTTTTTTAAATAATAATCTTAATAAATATTACACTTATTTATTCAATCAAATATTTAAAATAACAATATATAGAGTTGGTTCTGTTAATCGTACATTTAGTTTGTTACACGTGGGTCAGAGAGAAAACAAACAGTGCTCTGACATCCTACCGACCTTTTTATTCTATATTTCTATTCCATAAGTCAAGGTTTTCAACCTATCACTAGGTAGTTTCAACTAATTAGTCAAGTGGTGTTTTCAATTCTGAAAGATTCTTTCTTACGTATTCAGCATTGCTAACCTAACTATTCTTCCTTCACACTTCCTAGTCAGTATTCTCCCTTCTCTAGTTCTCTCTAACTTTACCTACAGGTTCAGCCACTCTCTATCCATCTCTTCTTCAGTCTTCTCATTACTCTCTTTCCCCCTAAATTTACTTCTGTAGTAGTTACACTCTCACTACCTGTTTTCATGCAGTGACCAAACCACCTCAGTCCTCACCCTATTCTCTCTTATTTTTACTACAATATATGCCAGTCTCACACTACTCTCAATGAATTGATTCCTTACTCTATCCTGCTTTGACTCTTAAACACCAAACTCAATTTTCTCATATCTGCCACACTCACACTCCATATCTTCGCCTTCTCACAGTCTCTATAGTACCTAGGTACAGGTCATTGTACCTGATAATCAGTGAAAATATTTAAATATTACTTTAAAAAAATAT
>PVMI01086677.1:0-12777 GCA_008528875.1 Aulacorthum solani
TTATTTTATCATACTATAGGTTTTCCGTGATGATGGCCTTAATCCAGTATTTCAGTAATTTATTTCCCCTCTTTAATACTTTGACTTGATCATTTATTACACATATTTTATAGGTTTAAAATATATAATTTAAACTATTGAGATTTGAGAATAGGTTAGACTTAGAATAGGTAGGTACTTTACCTATTTACATTTATGTTTTGATACCTATCGGGCTATCTAATTTATTATGAACAAAAAAAAACACAATTACGAATTCTATATGACTTACAATAATATAGTTGTATCGGGTATAAATGTGAAGCGTTAAATGTTCAATGTAGTAAAAAACAATATTATAAAATACCTACTAAAATATGCCTACCATATAATCAGTTATCTTCAAGATTTTTATAGGTACCTATACATGATATTTGGAAATTTAAGAAAGTTAATATATCATTAATTATATCGATCCAATCCAAATAGGTATTAAATTACCTACCAATATCTTAAATATTTAGTGGAATAAGACTTTATGTTTCATAAATAATTTATTAATTCTCACTGGCTTGTTAAAAATAAATGATTTAATTAAGTGTATTATTACCTAATTATAATTTAAAAGATATTTATAGAGGTATATATAGTGATTGACGATTGTGAGGATAGTGTGGTTCACACAAACACACAAATACAATATAATATAATGTAATATTACACTACGTTAATGCTCGTAAGTGATGTTAAATTATTTAATGTATTATTATGTGAAAAATTATATTATCCACGTACCTACTTACATAATATATTAATATATAATATTTCATATCATGTTACGGCAATGCTAGGTAGGCTTTACAAAATTAATCTGGGTACCTACATCTTAACTTAAAGAAACTAAAATACTATAGATGATTATAACCACCTAAGCGTTCAACCTACATCGAAATTTGAAAAAATAAATTTTACGACTTTTATAGGTACCTACGTCATAATGGAATTAAAAATGTATGGTGTCGTTTAAAAAGTGCCTAAATAGAGAAAAATTAAATTTTTTCAAATTAGTAGTTTTATGTGACCTCAATTGATGTATTAAAAATATTTCGGAAAACATTTATACTTTTCGAGACAAAAAAATCACCCTACTGTACTACAGTGTCATATATAAGCATATTGACTACGTTGACTGCTACAGTGTCCATATTCAATGTTATTCCAATTATTATCAATTAAATATAAATGTTAAACGAAAATGGCAATAATGTCAACATTGCATTTCCGATTGACTAGTTCATTATCAGTTTCAGTGTATATAATAATACCAACTAGGTAGGTACCTATTAAGATTCAATTAAATTAATGACATTGAAGAAAATTAATATACTTCCGGTCTGATATACTAGTCTGGATTTCGTTACCATTATTACCACTAATTACAAATAATATTAGATAGGTACCCGCCTATTAATAGGAAAAAAATTATTGAAAATTAATTTTATCAATTTTAATATTATAATTGCAAATATTATTTTATTAATATTTAATTGTATGATTGCTAATACACTTATAAGCGGCATTGATAAATAAAATACATGATTAAATGTATAGGTGAGTACCTATTAATGTAACATACGGAAATTAGAATAAATAATTATATTTTGTGTTTCTGGAAAAAAGTCACAGGAAATATATGAAACTGAGATACCTATCTAACAATAATTAATAAATTCAAAAATATGTATCTACTTTTTTTTCCATATCAAACTAAACCATTTAACTTCATGAAATATCCACCACAGAATGTGATTCATAACTTTAAATTTAATAGGTACCTATTATATAAGGTTTTTCTTTTTACAGATTACGATATACGTATACATAATATTACCGTATTCAAATCTGAAAATGAATTTATCTATACCTACATATCATAGGAATTACATATAGGTACATATAACTCCAATCTTCGATGATAAAAAACATAAGTTAGGAACATAATTAATTTCTACAATATATATAATATAAGTATACATTACCCATTACCTACATTACCCACTGGCCACTACCTACATCAAACGTAAAAATTGTAAGCAAACATTACAAAAATATTAAGCATCGAGTATAAATTTTGAAAATATGAAACTTGTTTTCACAATATTAATTTATAATAATTACACAATACGCTGTGTTATTATATCATATAAATTATGATTCTACGGTGTGGGATTGAAAGAAATATTTAGTGCACCCAACGATCTATATGGGTAAGCATTTGCTTTTATTTATCTAATGCAGGTAATAAAACTTAACGAATTGCATTTTAAGACCTGTCAGTCTTAACAGGAAACCTCAATGCGTGTATAACTAATTTTTTGTTATCTAATTGAAATAATTTTACTACGTTTTGCACATCCACCGCTACAACTAGTTTATTATGTATTGGAATGAATAAAAAATTGTCTCGTATGTTATTCTGCACTGACCATAATATTATTACCAAATCAATGTCCTACTTTCACCGTGCTGCGATTGTGTATCGATGAACATTTTAAATTTAATTCCACTGCAGCTAATAAAGTGTAATTACTAATGGCGGTTTTTAAAATCTTATGTCATATTACAGGTAACTTCATTTTATTAACACGTGCAGGTATATATACATACCACCAATGACGTTGTGTATAGCGTTATGGTTGTTATATACAGACACATTATAAACAGGTAATATAGTATAGGTATAAACTATTATATATATATATTGGCATGTAACCTATATAGTAAATGTTTTTGGTAAAAATAACCTTTTCATAGCTAACGGAAACAATACTATACCTATAAGCGATTAACGGATAGGCAGGTAATGCGAAAATGATTCGATTAAAAATAATTTTACAACTTAACAGTAGGTACCTAATAATATAGACTCACGTTTGATCAAAAATGGGTACCTAAATATAGATAGGTAAGTGTATAATATACTGTAAACCATACATAGTTCGATATATGAAATGCAAAAAACACGATGCCAAGTTTAAGGTAACCTATATGTATGTTGTGTAACATAAAGCCACGGAATAAAGGGAAAGTACAAAATAAAAAATTATGAACTACCTATACCTACCTATCCTACTTAACGTTATTGTTGCTCTGGAGATCGAGTCAACACTTTTCGACACGTTTTTTAATGTAAAATATTATACACCTGTACAACAAAACCACTACCTACACTCCTATACATAAATATATAATGTATTTTGACTGGTTTACTTTCTGCAACGTTTAAACCATTAAATGACAGATTATTAATCCATACTAAAAAAATACATTTATCTAATAAAGTTGTCAGCAGAACTATATTATCTTACATGTGTACCTACTTACATTAATTGTTCATTATTGTATGTTTTTGAAATTAACATAATAAGTAAATATTATTCGAAATTCATTTTTTTTAAAGTAAAATATCGTATTACAGTAAACTTTATTGTTATATATACGATTATTTTTTTTATATGTATTTGTTTATAGACCATATAAACAAATACATATATTTAATAGGTACATATAACATATAATTATTTTGTTATTTAGATTATAATTCATGAGTAACTATACGTAGCATGTCATTCTATAAGGATTATGCAAATGTCTAAATCTTACAACTAAACAGTATTTTTGATGTGTACAAAATATCTCAGCGAAGGTCTTTATTTACGTAAAATTCAGAAAAGTCCTACGAGTTCCGTGAATATATTATTATATTATTAATATATATTATACATTATAGCCATCACGTCACCACCAAATAAAAATACGACAAATTTATGCATCTTAACCTCATTTGACGGCCAACGTTCAAGTTTTTTTTCTCTCTGTTTATGTATGAAAAATATCCTAACTCTCGAGATGTAATCGTAAACGACGTCATATTATAATATACTTGTATAATCATACAACAAAAACTCCGAAACAATAATGAAAGCTTTTAAAAACAAGGTCTAAAAACATTTTAAATATATAGTAATATTATATATTATATTTGTATATACGAGAGTGTGTGCGCGCGAATTTGTGAATAATATGAATATTATAGATTAAATTGTATTAGAATATTTGTATTGCTTCATTAATTGTGAACATACGTAATTATAAAATGAAATATATAATTACGTGTGTAAGTAATAGAATAAATTATAAAGTTCATCTAAAAGTGAAATCTGAGCCTTGAATCCATCAACCTTGACCGAAGGAGAACACATACAGAAAGCAAAAGTGTTCCCGGAGAGAATAAATATAATAATAATATTATGAACCCCTCAGGCATTTGAACCAAATGACAGAATGGAGATTTAAGAGATATAAATAAATTAAAAATACAGATCTTCAATTCAAGAATAGTCATGAACAATAATAAAGCAATAAAGTAATCTGGCTTTTATTTAATTTATTGTACAACTAATAATGCTTGTGCCGATAGCTTGTAAGTACTTATACGTCCCTATACAATTATACTATACAACTATATATTATATTATATGAATAGGTAGGTATAGTATTGTTAAAAATATGTGATTAATCGTTTACTCGGTACAATAAATGATTATTCATAAATCATAACAACAATATGATTGATATCTTGTTTTGTATTTAATAATTTATAAATGCTCGTTGAACCTTTTTTATTTTTTGTTGGTACCTAATACTCGGTACCTATGTATTATGTACCTATACTAATAATACGTTATCGAGAAATTATGAATGTACCTATTATAATATGCATTCAATTATAAATCGCAAGTTTTTGATATTTCAACTGAAAAAAAAAACTCAAAAGTATACCGATAAAAAGAAAAGAAAATCTTTTTTTTTTCATTCAGAATAAAGGCTTCAACAACTAGGTCATTAGCCTATGTTTACAGTATTACATTACGTTACATTTTATCGTAGTGTTACAATTAGAGCCACTTAAAATTAGTTAAATATCGTTTTTATTTATAGTCAATTATTCCTCTATTATTTTACTCTATAGGCTAAACATCATGTAGGTATCATAATATTTCACGTTTATATGAAATTTAAAACATGTTTATAATAACCTAAATAACACGATTTCCTTGTACATAACAAAATAAACAGTACCATTGACTTGAATTTGTATGATAACATTTGATAATTGATAATAATAATATTATGTAGGCAGGTACTTAATACTTATGCAATGGAGTGGTCAGGTGATTTTTGGGTGTTTAAACCTCTCCCAATGCCTTCCCTCTCTAAAAAATGTATGTTTTATACACAAAATCTGTAAAAAAACTTAGTTTAATTTATGCTTAACCCTACCCCCTTTCTTAGTCCGGCACTGAACTTATGAGTACAATGTACATGTTTTCATTTGTTTAAAAACAATGATGTCAAACAATGTTAAAATATTTAAATATATATATACCTAATATTAGATAGGTACCTTATTTTATTGAAGTATTCAACGCACAACAGAATTCTGTTTGAATCAACAAACGGTATTTTTTCGCATCAGATGTTTGTATCGCTCGTTTGTTGATTACATAATTCGAATTTCGTACATTTCGTAAATAGGTACTTATGATAGTGTTGTATAATATCTTCCTTACTAACTGTAATTGTTTAACCAGGCCTGGTCTATGGACTATGGGAGCAAGTCTATCAGCTTTGCAAGTATCTATATAACATCGTATACCTATTTAAAATTTTTAGTTTTTGAATTTCACAATAATACATAATGTTTTAACAAAATGTATTTACTCTAAATTATGTACCATATTATAAAAGAATCTTAAAAGTTATAAAAGTTAAATCGGTGAAAAATTATCTTTAGTCTTTTCTGACCTACCAATACAGCTATTCAGGCAGCGTTTGCATATATTTTTGACTATCATGTAAGTAGACATAGGTACCTACATAATGTGTGAATAATATGTACTACGCTTTACGATTATTTTTGGTGGGAATTTGCGAGGACAATATTCGATAGATATAAGCATAATATATAAGAACCATATTATATTTTAAGAAGACTTATATAAAATGCTCTGAGGGGACTCGTTCTTTCAGTCATTCTTTGAAATCCCCTCTCTTTTTACAAGCACCCTAAATTACGCCTTGTTTTTTGTAAATTGTATCTACTAGTTACGTTTAATGCCGTTTGACACACACTCAACAGTACAATATTTCAGTAAATGTTAATGGGGAAAAAAACATGAAATTCTCAAGGCCGCCTGGTATTGATGATAAATTGAAATACCTACGGATATTATATCTACCTGACCACCTAAAACCGATAATAAATCCATTTCCTACATAACGAGTCATGGTTCCGACTCTTCCGAGTCCGACATATTACTTCTATTCAGGTACTAATTGATTATGGATCACGGCTTAATCGATGAATTACCGAATATTTATTGTTATTTCAATAAGCAAAAACCTGGCCACACCAACTAATAAATTACAATTATTTTTCGTTTTAAATAACAAGGGTAATATCATTGATTATAAAAAGTAAAACCTAGTATTCATAATCAATGGTAATAGGTATAAGGCCATTTACAAAATAATAATGTATTATCTAGACAATATATATTAAGTTTGTTGATCGCTGATGGATTTTTTTTTTTATTAATATTACAATTGGTTTTGCTGTGATACACACCACCTATACATGTGTGTAGGTATATGAATGTATTTTACAAGTTTCCTATAGGTGTTATATAGATTCACCTGCCACGGGGACCCTAAAATGATGAAGGGCTGTAATATTATGAATTGATGTATGTCGCAAGAATCAATACTAGTCGACCTTACATCCAAATAAAAAAATAAAAAAAATTGTTAAAAAAAACTGTTCACCAACTGCAGTTTAAAAGATGACCGTGACATACACTATTTGATTAAAATCCGCAAACAATAATACGAGAAATACAAGTGAAAAATATTTCAATGATGGATGGTAAGACTTTTATACAAACAAATTATGTCCTCGTAAATTATGCGGAAGTACCTAGGTACACATCATTTTCAAGTGGCTTTTAAATTTGTTGAGACAAACAAAACTTAAGAACTAAAGATTTAATATATACCTACTATATTTACATTAAACACAATAATCTACGCAGTTCAATAAAATAGCAAAAGACAATAATAATAAATGTACAGCGTGTCGTGCATAATAATATAAATAATTAATAACTAATGACTATAGAAATTGAAATGTATTAAAAAATAGGTAGGTACTTATGATATATTTGTGCATCCATATAGTACGTATCTATATGTTTAGCCGTATCATATAAGTACCTAATTATTTTAAGTTTTAATTTTTAAATTTAGAAACTAAAATACGTACCTTTTTAAATCTTTTAGTAATAAAAAAATAATTTAAAAAATTAAACATCTCGATAGTTAATTAATATCAAGTAATTTATATAAAGCTTTAAAAATCACAATACATTTATTAATAATTATATTGTAACGTTATCGATGTAATATAATGTAATTCTTATAGTAATGAGTGAATTTTATTTTATTTGCTTACTGAGCACCTACTGAGAAGAAATAACTATGGTCTATTGTTGAATAACTTTTGTTCTCATCTTAGAATTCAAATTAAATTGTAGAACTTATTATTTTTTCTACAAATAAATATATAATTTCAAATTGTATCAGTCGAAAATGATTAAATATAACAATCTAGGGTAACTATATTAATGATTAAAAGTTTTTTAAAACACTTGCGCAATGACAAAATGTCTACAGGATTACCTAACTTCCACGAATTTTATCCTTTCCAGGTCCGATGAGGTACCTATAGTCAGTCACTAGCCTGATATTTACTGGGCAAGGCAAATAACCTACAACATTATATAAGATGATTTAAATGTATTAATGTAACTAGTAACTACTGAGAAAAAACTGGTGTAAGCAGAAGCGTGTTACAGGTACATACTACATACTGTAACCATTAAACCATTCATTAATGAAACAGACCAAATGAAAAATAAGAACATATTAAACTAAAGCAGTTTAGCTGTTTATTGAAATTCTTATTTTGATCAACACCAGATATTGTTAAAATTTATGTATTTTTAAGTGTAAATAATGTAAATTAAATCAAGTTTAAAGTTTAAACAAATTGTTTTTGCAAATGTATCAATAGTTTATATCAAATAATTATATCTTAACAATCAGTAGGTAGTAATCCTTAGAAATAAAAAGAAATACGACCATATTATAACTTTGAGTTATAAAGAGGACAAGTTGTCCTCATTCAGCCCATTCAGTTACAAAAAAATAACACATTAAAATAATACGATTTTGTATAAATTAAAAACAATTCGGTGTCTTTATGACCTCAATTAAATATTTATAAATATTTAATAAATGGGAATATCTAATTGAAATACTTGAGACCACAGATAGGTACCTACCAATTAGTTATTAGACATTAGAAACAACTTAATAATTATTATGAGAGATACATTATAGACAGTATAAGATATCTATCTTATACCCACTAGGTACCCGTGCTTATATATTTTTAATATGGTTATAACTATTAATAAGTTAATATTTTGTTTGTTAATATTTCAATGTATTATAAATATTGAGCTAGATTTCTTAATAAAAGCAAATAAAAAAAAAAAAACTATTAAAAGCTGAATGAAAGAATCAAGAACATAAGTCAACCTATATATCTAGATAAAATATAACACCTAAATTATTACATAAATACTACACAAAATGCTCAAACTGTAATAAAATGATACAAATTAGTAGTTAGCAAAACTATAGTGGACCCATCTGTGACAATTTTAACTAAAAATGTAACTTTATTACCAGGAAATTGATATTATAACATCTCTATTGAATATCTGACCATTTCCTATGACATCTTTGACACGAAATTTGTGTCGAGTTTATTCATGTCTTACTGACATAGATAAATAGATAATATTATTATAAAACCTACGTGTACCTACTTTTAAACATCGTTCTCACTTCTTATAACATATTATTACATATTTTGTGTACGATAGTTTATTATGAAAAAAAGAAATGAAAGAAAGCTGATGATAATGATATGTAATATACCATAGGCAGATATAGGGTTATTGGCTATCGCAATTTAAATATAATAGCCATTCGGTTATCATAGTGTACAGATAGGTCAATTACCTATAAACTATCACACTTGCACATAGTTGTAGAAAATCGTGTGTTGAGAGTTAAGAAGGAAAAAAAATGACGAAGGACGTGTTGCGTGCGCACACATGGACAGCTTATATGGTTATTAATAAAACTGGGCCACACTATCAATTGTTACGAAATGCATTCGTTTTCTTTTTAAACGACTTATTAAATACAATTTTTGAATAGCTTAAAATATTACCAAAATATGAACTTTTCCGTACACATAATGGTCATATTATTAAACTATTATAGCTAATTTATTATTTGATCCGAATGTTGTAATTATATAATAGTTACTAAATGCACGTGTATTTTCAATATTTTATTTCATGTAATACCATCTACACCTGCCATATTATAATATAGTTTGTTGAGTGTTGACTATCTTATGTTATATTATTTTTGAAAACGATTAAAAACATTAATTTACACACAAAAGGATTTTTGAAGTAAGCACCTGGGTACTTACCAAAACAATGGATATACTACACAGGTACCTATCTAACAATGAACATTTAATACAGTATAGATTTAGGTACTACAAACTTATATTCTATAATACGTCGAGGCTTTAAATTAATATATTATATTAGGTATGATATAAAGTTGTACGATTAAATTAAAACAAAATAGTGATAATATTATATAAACATCCACAATTTAAGATAAAGGTAATTTCGTAATCTATTTGCACTATATCGTAATACAAAACATTTTATTACATGTTTATAAACGGCCTTAAGTTTTTAAAATAGAAAATGATTGATTAATTGGAGCCCGGAGGTACTTATCTATTTATACTCGAAAATAAAAATTTGACTTACTTGATAAGTTATGATAGGCACGATAATCCTTTTTAAAATCCAATCATGTGCGTACTAGAAGATCCGACCTGGTACTGAACGATCAGTACCAGACTATAACGTACGAGGTCTCGTTAACATTGTTGATGTCACAGTCACACGGGGTTATACCTACTAGTTTGTGACCATCGACCATCAGCCTCGATAATGTTATAACGTATGTATAGGTACCACTCGTTTTATTAGGTAGGCGCACTCGAACCATTCACATTACTGTTCAACGGCAGCAGCAGGAAGCCCCTCCATTTATTTATTTTTTTGTTTTGTTTTTGCAACGACCGCTGAACACGGCATAATATATTTTAAGTGCACGAAAATACAATATTTAGAATGTAGCAGACAGAGATACCTATATTATGTTGTACACGCTGCAGCCACATAATATATAGGTAATTATGTAACAACACGTAAAAATGTAGCTGGTAGGTATATATACCTAACATTATATTATTTTATACTCATACGATTTATACCTACTCGTATTATATACCTACCCATAATAAGTGGCGTATGGGTACCCACATTGGCATATTATTATATCATTGTATATTTGTATCTACATCCCACATTAAATATAAAAATTAATTTATGAGATGAGCCTGCTTCTTCTTAAGACACATATTTTGTGATGAAATACTTAATAAGTAATGACTGTGTCCGTTACACATACGTCTATATAGTTAGTAGGTAAATACTTAACACAGTGGCGTGCATAATGGCGATAACATTAAAAAAAAGTATACAGTTTACATATTTTTAATGTCACAATTTTACGATCGTGATTTCATTGAATTAAACGTATATAATAATAATTACCTACCTAATATTATTATTATTTGTTTTTTACTAAGAAAATTATCCTCGGCGTCTGTGGACATCGGACGTAACAGTACATTATATAAATATATATACATATTACAGGCATTTTTAATAATCATATTCAGAATAAAATATTTAGGAATAAAGAAAAATAATGATGACTAAAAGAGAGATATAAAAACAAAAAAGTTAAGACGTATTATAATTATTAGATACAATCTACAATTTATTTATGAGATGTGTTTCCGAAAGGAATTGTATGATCTTGAATATGTTGTTGGGATCCGGGTTGAGTATTTCAGCAAGGTGGTTGGAGACTTGGAATAGCCTTCTTTCCTTGTCATACATTCTGCATTCAATTAAAACATGTTTAACAGAAAGGGATGCCCCATAACATGAGCATACTAGGGGGGTCTTCTTTCTTCATTGAATGGGAGTGTGTAAGGTGGGTGTGACCAATTCTGAGACGATTGATGGAGGTCTCGTGTTTTCTTGCGGTGTTAACCAAGGAGAGAAACGGTTGGGCAGATTTATTGATCACGTTAAGTTTGCAGGTTGACATTTCATTCCATTCCTTTTAACACGGAAGTACTATGTCATTTCCTCTTTAATATCATTATTATTACATAAAATATAAGAAGTATCAAGTAGGGTAAATATTTTAATTATAGATCCTCAATTCCATAGAAACAAACAAATTTAAATATATTACATAATGTTCAGTATAGGTACAATATTGTTTCCACATTTGTATTTCCAACGAAACAAAATATTGTACTTGTTTTATTGGAATCGGCCCTTGAACAAAATGTACTCCCTTACAGTGCTCCAAACATTTAAAACATTTTTTCAATGACAACGTTTGTTAAAAATAGTGTAGGTACCTATAAATAAAAACAATGTCTGAGATGCGATGCTTGCAGCATGGAAACAACTAAAAACCTTCAATCATTAATTACTTAATTGTACATGTACTAATTATTAATTAAAGTTAAAGGCACCACAGTTAGATTATCTACACCGTCTATACACGGCTATATTATGCACCAAAATATTAATTATTTTTCTCAGTATTATTGAATTCACAGTCCATAAAGGTGATATAGGTATAACTGATATAAGATATGCCTACCTTATCGCTCAATATTTAGCTAATTACCAATTATAGTTAATCACCTAAATTCGCCAAAAGCCACAGCTAATAAGGAATGACGATCCCTATACTTGATGGGCTTACAACTATATTCTATTAGGTACAATATGATTATAGTTCTCTAATGACATGACTGTACTGAATATTTTAATTAAATAAAAATGTATAGTGTTATTGGCCATTTTCAAACATATCAAGCAGCACCTAAACTATTTAAATATTTATTATAAGCACAAGTTATAAATAGTTATAATTATTGAAATAAAAGGTCCATGGAGGGATCTATCTCCTCATCACTCCTGAATCGACATATATTTTTATACACATAATAATAAATTTGAAAATAGGTTTTTTGGTTTTACCCGATGTATATGATCATCTGTCGACAATCATCATTCACGTTATGGATTTGTTACCAAATTTGATTGGTAATGATTGATAAACCAGTTATGTAAAAGTATTATTGTCTATTGAACTATATTCTTACATTAATTTAACAATATTTGTATAATTATTTAATGAAAAATATCCTAAACAGTACATTTCATTTTTTGTATTTGTAATTCGTATATTTTTTTAATATCTATATTAAAGAATTTTGTACTGGCAATAATGTTATTACAACGTATTATTGAATTATATTAATATATTTATATTTATTTATTTATTTAATTATATTATTAATTTAATCATTTGTAAATTTATTGATTTTAATTTCATATCATTTATTTTTTT
>PVMI01086681.1:0-16590 GCA_008528875.1 Aulacorthum solani
TATTCGCGAACCCAAAATAATACAAAATATTTCACTCGTGTTGTCGTTGTATTCGTACGCCGTCGTTCAGTAATATTCTCTGGTATCGCGTGCACCTATATATATATATATATTATATTATATTATATACGTGTCGGAGTGTCGACACGTCATATCAAATTATTATTATTATTATTATTTTATATTTTATTGATGACATAAGTCGTTCGCGTCGTACGGCCGTCGTCGCCGGTTTGAAGTGATGACTTTTATACGGAAAATACAGCCGGCATGCGGAAATATAAACCCGCGGTATAGTGGGTATAGTGGTGTGTTTCCAGTCCAATTCCTGTACCGTGAGCCGTACTTATATACCGGAAACAATCGATAATATGGCTGCAGAATCTATGCATATTATTAATATCTCTTCGGACTTTAAATCCGTACATCGTACGAAAATATTTGACTCGGTTTGTCTTTACTTTTGAATATCTACATTAATGTCGTTGAGTAATTTTTACTGTATTTTCCAACGCACCTTATTTTTTTTTGCTGAATCCTCCTAATCGGTTTTTCCTGAAATTCATTTCTTCGATATGCGCGCTTGAAATTCGCTCACTGACGACGACGACGACGGCGACAACGACGAAAAAAACAAAAGACCTCACTGCGCAAGCGTCACGGGAAAATTGGAATTCTAAAACCGTATAAATTACCTGACAATATAATAAAGGTAATATTATGTATAATATATTCGAGTGTCATCCCTATCGCGCACGCCAAACTGCAGAATCCAGATGGGTTTAATGGTTTCGACGAGGTATTGAACGTTTATACCACGTCGTGTACATAATAATATAATATATATATATATGTATATATTATACACTGTATAGAGGTACACACTGTGCATACATTATTGTGATGTGCGTGTGTGTGTGTGTGTGTGTGTGTACGGGGTGTAAAAATAGGGTGGTGCCTTGAAGTCGTATATTATTATATGTTACCTATTCGAATTTACTGAGCTGAAAATAATTATAGCCATTAGGTGTATGATTACGTAAGATGAGATTTAATTTAATTTGCCTTCGATAATTGAAATTGTAAAATAATATTAACTTGACATTGTTATAAACTTATCTCGCCGTTTTGGAACTATACTTTATACTGCAAAATCAAACGACAGTAATTTTACAGTAACGATACTTATTTGGTATCTCTGTATATAGCAGAGAAACCTCGCAATACCATAAACGCTTAGATTTGAAGTCTGAGTAAATTATTTTATTATTGCGTATTTTAGGCACATACATACTTTAAGATGGTACTTTTCTATAGAAGCTATACATAGATTTGGGAAAACTAGAATAAAATGTAAAATCAAATTTAATAACATTAACTCCATCTCGACTTGAGGTAGAGTTTCGATTTTGTTATTACTGTAAGAGATTGCAGCTCTCAAAATTCTACCTTTTATTAAATTATATACGAGTAGGTCACCTGGCTTTTTTCATTACCATTTTCAACTTTACAATGACTCTGTACAACGCAATATTATTAAGGTAACATATTATTTTAATGAATATTTTGATTAGTACAGGAAAATCGTACTGAATTCCGAATTATCATAATATTTCATTTAAATAACTTAGTGATTCGATAAAATCGGCAGTTTTCAATTTAAAAAAAAAAATAGTTAAATAAGTACGCTTGTACATTATTGTGGAAGCATAAATATATTTTCTTTTTCTTTTTCTTTGTTCGTATTTTAATATATTATGACATTGTTGTTGTACAACAAGCATAATTTTTTGGTTCTTGTCAATTTGAAATTTTAAAATATATTATATACTCTTGACAAAGAAGTCAATCATTAGGATGAGGGTCACTTTCATCTGTGCAATTTAACTGTAATAATTTTCAGTTCAGCATTTGCCTTTTGAGATTAACTTTAATGAGTCGGCAGCTCCTTGTAAATTATATTAAATAAACTCTATATATGGATGATTCGGTTAACTTAAATAAAATAATATATATATATAGATGTCCGAACATCTGATTTCGCTGTAAGCAGTGTGGAATATCGTCTTCTGACACTCACCTCATACACACACACACTTCTCGTGGCACTGAATTAAATAATATGCATATCAATTTAAATTCAATATAATATGTAAGATACAGTTTTAATTCAAGACATATTATTTTCAATTCAAAATTTTACTTAGTATAATTATATTATACATATATTATGTCCTAGGTATAACTGTCGTTTTTTAACGTTTTTATTGTATATATAGGAATAATTATGGATTTGGAGTACCAATATATTATATTTTAATATAAATAGCAAATTTTACGTATTAAATTCTTTCAAACAATTTTTTTTTATAAAACTATTTTTTTTTCATAATATAATTTTTAAATACATTTTTAATTTTGTACGCTATTATTTGATAGTACCTTCTAATCTATAAACAAAATGGTAAATTTATTTTACGAGATTAATTTATTTTTGAGTTAATGTATTCTCAATTCTCATTTAATTGTATTAGTTCAGAAAATTGTTTTAATTTAATTTTCTACGATATAAGTATATTGTAATCATCCTAATTATGTGGGTGAACAATTTACTGTTTACGAATATTTGTACCATAACAAAACGAAAAAGTAATTTTCCAAAACTATCGATCTGGTATAAAAATCTAACAAGTTATTACATAATATATTGATACATACATTAAGTTGGAGTAAATTTATATATAAATTATGAATGGTTCTGATAATAATGTAATATATTATGCCTTATGTTTAATTGAAAAATGTTTTTTGAAATCATTTCATTATCGATATATTTTATTTTGCAGCTACACATGAGTTGAAAAAAAATTGGGAAACTTTTTTTGAGAACAGGTAACAATATACGACAGGTATGTATTGTGTATATTTGATATTGTACTTAGAAGTTATTATTGAGCAGAGTGACAAACCAACCACTTTCTCATCGAGTCTTTTGCACAACAACTTGAGCCTCGAACAGGTTGTCGATGGACATCTGCAGGCTGCAGCGGCATGATCAGTGATCACCCATTCACGACATCCGAGGCCCAACACTCTAACTATGGTACTCGCCTTGCTGGCATCAGAACACCTGTAAGACATCATTGATGTCTATCCACAGCAAGTCTCACATGTCAAGAATTTAAAATGTTGTCTGTCACTATTTTGAAGAAAATTGACGTTTGCATTTTCAACGGCAGTTAAAAGTCTAAGATTTTTTTTTGTTCAACGCATATACAAAAGTCAAGTCATCAGCATTTTTAGAAAATTAGTCGTTTCTGATTGTCTGATTTAAGAAATTAAAAAATAAAAATATATGGTTTTCCAAATTTTGTGAGACAAATAAGACTAGTCACATAAGAACTAACAATGTACCCAATTCTCATAATTTTTGTCATAAGGAATTATTTGAATACTCCTGAATTGTTAAGAGTTATGATCAGCTCTATATTATTTATTGTTAAATAATATTGTATAAAACTATCCATTATTAATACTAATTTGTCATTTTTAATGCTTCAAGTTAAAAAAAAATATTAATTTATCTTTTAGTATCATTACAAGCATTGACAACTATTAATGTATCTACATAACTATATTTGTTTAATCGATTTCGTAACTAACTATACAAAGTATTAAAACATTTGTTTCCGCCTAAGTATAACTTGTTTCTTATATCTTATTAATATTTCAATAATGATTTTGGGAAATGAATACTAAAAGTCTTAAGTTCTTATACTTTAAAATGTGAATGACTTTATTTTAGACAACCCTTATATTAACTTGTTAAAATTATTTTTATACTTATATAGTTATATGTAAAAAAGGAATTAATAAACTTACCAAACAAATTAGTCTCTTGGGTGGTCTTCCTTTACAATAAATTAATACATTAAGTAATAACTAACTTTTAAATGTCTTGTTTTTGACATTATAATCAATTTAAACAGCACTATGTCATGTTATATGGCACTGGTTTTATTATTTTTTAATTTTCCAACTTTTTCGGTCTCGGTTGTTGCTTTTTACACCGTCACATCATGGAAACAATTTTTTTAAGCTATTACTTGGTTTTTACCATCACGCGTACTACTTAATTTAACAATATTATTTTAATATTACTAAAATTTTTTTTTTTTTTTTAAAGCCCTTAATATTAAAATTAAAATAACTACAATTAATTATAACCGTATATTTTTATACATTTATAAGTTTATCACTTTTGTCGAAGCTAATTATTTTATAATTACCATGATGATTACGGTATAAAATCGCAGAGTTAAATTTTTATTGCTCTTTAATGTGCACAATATATAATACGTGAATACAACTTGTATTTACGAGTAGTACTACCCAAATATAGTCTGTCAAAAGTCAAAACTTTTCCGAAATTTTACTGTACTAAAAAACAGTTTAATCTCAAAACCAAGTGCCATTCCGCCAAATCATTTGATCAGTCTCTTGGAAACTTATAGCAATGTTTTTCGATTTTTATATTACGATTTCTCGTTTTTATTTAACACTCGTGACATTGTGTGGTACACCCTGAAGACAAGTACTCGGGCAAATTGACTTACTCGGTGATTGCCGTCGAAGGGGGAGGGGGAGGGATGTTCTTTTCGTCACTCGTTCGAGTGTTGACTTATACATTTATGTTTATCGTACGCAGATAAAGATGCTTAGTACTTATATACTGATTCAATGGCTGAGAAATTAATTGATATTTACTTATTGCCTCGACAAAATGATCGAAAATACTTTGTAAGCATAAACGGTATTTTTGTTCTGTCTTGTAAATACTGAACTTGGACGGTTTAAAACTTACATAAATAAAAAAACAAATAAAATGTGGTCCGACAAACGTTCGCCTTTGACAATCGAAGCCGACGAAGATTGTTTTCTCCTCGTAGGATAATCACCGTATTATTTTATAACCCGATTCCGAGTAGGTAGTAACCTACTTCGTTCAAAGAATTGTTGCTAAATAATTACGAAAACTTTATTGTGTTTGTTGCGCAATAAACTAAATAGAATTTTCGATTATTTTTTAGTCTTATAAAATATTATGATATAATATCAGCTGGTAATAAAAATTTTAAATTTTTCAAAGTATTCGGCCTACCATCTATACATGAGCTCTTTCCGTGTACCATTTGTTTTATACGAACAGCCGCTTTAATACGTTTTTTTTTTACATAATACGGTAGGCATACATAAACACGGTGCAAATTGAATAAAATAATTATCATTTTCACTTTAACGGGTGTCCCGAGTTAAATGTTTCTGCCATGAATAAGTTTTCCTCATCCAATTATCTCGGTCGTCGTCGCAACTATACACGTGTATAATATACGACCAGAAATATTTTTTCATGCAATAACAAATTTCATCTTTTTTTATTATTAATAAATAATTTTTTGTAACAAATAATTGTTTTTGATGAAAAAAATTATAAAATTATGTAATCAAACGGGCTACTTTAGTTAACCTACCGAGTTAAATCAAGAGTAAATTATTTGCAATATTTGTGTATGAGGAATAACGTAGTTATTTTACTGTGTGCTCTTTTATAAATTGCAGTGTTAAGGAATTTCAGTGCACTTTAAGCGTCGGGTGCATATTATTTAAATCGATGTATGTCTGTTTATTTTTTTAATAATAATCATTATATAACTACAATATTTGTAAGAGCCGTACACACATTAAACGTGTACTGCGAAAGAAACATAATAATCACAATATTATCATAGAAGAATATAGTTCTAGGTACATTATAATAAAATAGTAATTAATATTAATTGTTTTAGGTATTCATACTAAATATAATAATTATTGTTATTGTAATATTGAGAATATTGTAAGAATTTTATTTTGTATGCATTTTTTAATCAACGTCCACCGGTATATTATGATAATTTGAAACAAATATCTGTGAGAAAATATAACTTTTTTTCAATCAATATTCAGTTGCTTGAAGTTTCCGTCGAATCCGAAGAGCTCTGATTGTTCGTTGCTGTTCGTGTCTTTCGGCTTTCTGTCCATGTCCGCTTTCAACGAAAGTATTCCGTTCATAAACATGTCTCTTTCCGCTATGATGTTCTCCTTGCAGAATTCTGCGGATAAATAGTTCAAAAAGTATCGTTTAAAATATCTAATACCTGACGAGGTTACTATAAAAATAGTCGCATAACAATTTAGTACCGCGGTGTTATGAGTGACCTACCATACTCGTTGTTGTTGATGTTGTTGTTAACTACAACTTTTTTTTGACGGTATTTTGCCAACCGCTAATTAAGACTATCACACGATTAATGTTTATCACGCTTAAAATTGACAAAGAAAGTGAACCATTTTGCCTAAAATTACGAGAGAACTATAGACCGCCGTCCACAGTTACGATGAATGGAAAGCTTACCTACTCTCAACTTTAATTAACTTTGATTTATCCATAAAACTGTTAATAACAGTGAAAATTTTACTGACCCACAAACTGGAGTTCATCCTTAAGACATTGAACGTATATGGTGCGTTATAAAATAAAAATGTGATATACGAGTCAATAACGATTCCCCTTTGCTTGAAAGGCAGTTTCAAGGAAAATGTTGGATATGCATCCATACAATTTTACTCATGTTCGAATATTTTTCGAAGTCAAATAGCAACCTTTTATGAGTAGTTTATTGTTATTTTTTTATGTTACATTTTTAACCTTAAAATTATTTTTACTGTAACAACCTTTTTTGATAAATTGATATTCAATAATGTGAATTTAGTTAAAATATTTTTATAATATATTTGTTGTTTTTTGTAACCCACAAAATAAGTGTCGAAAAGATAGGTAGATCGCTTTCAGCACCAGTGAACTTGACGTGGATTCTTACTATACCGTTACTCATAATATTTTATAACATTAAAACACTTAAAACGCTATATAAAATTAAATATAATATTATACTCACCACCCAGTTCCCTTATGGTTTTATCGCTACCGCCTATGTCTGACGGAACGCATTCTTTTTGGATATGTTGCAGTACGTCCGATGAATTATTGTGCATAAATATCTAAAGTCAAACACGAATCGTCTTTGGATGTAACAATATATGCTATCATGGTAAATGAGTTTCAAATGGTATAAATGAATACTTTTTTATTTGTACGCAAAAGTCGGACCACATAATTTTATTTAACACGAACAATAACAATTGGTTAGGTAGGTTCTAATCATATTAATACTTAATATTATACTGTCAATGGGAAAAATGAAACTCTACGATTTATGTAACTGTTAAAATCACCAATTATCACGTAGGTATACGCAATCTTAACTCTTAAGTATAAGTCATATTAATACATCGTACAGAATAATCAATGTTTGGGAAGTCGCTTTTCTTTCAAAATTGTAATAAACTATGAGATTTTGTAAATTTCTTCGAAAATGTCTAAACTTTACTCGTATAATATCGTCTTCCTAAGAGCTTCAACTACTGCAAGAATACCTACTTGAATAGTTATAATTACAATTTATTGCATTAAATGTAATTAATAACTTTGAACTATCATATTATTGTCACTTAATGGCATAGTTTTACAGCATAAAAACATTTAAAACAAACACTCTGCCGAGTACTAGAAAGTTCAAGACCATTATTCATTTGAAAGGTAGGTATATAGGTACTTATAATAGCTAACCTGGAGCACAGAACTTAAAAGTAAATATTTATGAGTCTGTGTAGGTATGCTCTTTTACTGAGGCAGTAAAGTTGACACAAATGGCTAAAATAATTCACTGTAAATACTTACTCGAGATTGAATTTTTTTGGGAACCAGAGATTTTAAAATATTGAACACTACGGCTGCATACGATGGTACGTTTATGAAGTGGACCTGTATCAGTTTGTACGGGAAAAATGTCTGAAAAGAAAATGTTATTCGTTAACAACACGTTTCTGTGTGATTATATTATAGAAACAAACGACTGACGACTATTGCAACAATTTACCGCAACCATTTACGTCTACAGCGAAACCACTATATTTAATGATCACGTCTTCTATCCAATGAAAAATTCTAATTTTTTTTTGACAACCGTTCAATGTTCATTCTTAGACGGTAATCTAACTGATATTAAAAATAAACATATGGCTCTATACTTATTATTATTATTAACATTAATTTCATACGATAAAAACGTATTCTGGAACCGTCAAGTCGGTTAAATAGAGGTTCCGCTGTATTGTACGTACAAAAGTAAGAACATTAACGACTAATGTAATAATATATATTTAATCGTACACAGTTAAAAATTATAATATGCAGTATCGACTACTGAAGAATAAACCAAGGGTAGCCGAATTGTGATACTTTCGTTCATTCACAAAGTTGATTATACATAATTTTGATTACTTGTACATTTTGTTTCACTCTCTTCATAGGCTTTCATGAAATCATCAAAATATATTGTGATATTTATTGAACAGGTCTTGTAATTTATTTTTATAACGTCTTTAAAAAATAAGAAAACAATATCTTTGAACTGTATTACAATGATGATTTGCATACTTTTGAGTTATTTTCAACGACCCACGGAACTAAAACTTATAAGATATTCTCGCATCGGCGACTCCTGATAAATGTACTTAAATACTATACGAATTCCTTAGACGATTCTCACCGAACACTGTAAGGATTTCCTGAGAAAATTCGGGGTCACTTGAGTGAGTAATTCGTTTTTGTTCGTCGTGGCCATGTCGTAAATGATGATCACACCGTTTACCGTCTCCCGTTTCAAGTTCCAGTCGATGCACATGTAAAAGTATTTCGTCCACTGGTCCAAATACCTGCCGGGAACATCTTCATCGGTGAGGTTTTTCGTCACTATGACCTGGTAACCCTCGTCCGTCAAATTGCTTGAAAACCCGAACCACCTGTATTTGCGGCACACACGCGTGACGCGAAATAATCATATCATTAAGATCGATGACAAATAAACCGTACGTTTTTTAAAATCACCTATTGCCCTCCCCCTCATTCTCTGTAAAGAAAATAAACCACTCTCCTTTGAGTCATCACAATATAGTTCCGAGTACATGATTAATAGCTTACGATATTAAAAAATAATAGAGTACTTTAGGGTACCTATATTATTATACTAACGTTTTTCGCATCGCAGTCTGGACGTCATCTCCGAGCGGATCGCGGACGCCGAAAAATTCGTCGATAAGCGCCCGGCAACAAAAATATCCGTCCAAAGATTCTTTTGTCCTCTCTATCCGGAGTTTTCGTCCGATAAAACAGTTCCGCAACCACGCTCGGTCTGTGTGAAAATCAAACAATGGTATTTAAAAAATTATAAATCGAAGATGCAGTCAATATTATATTGTGACATTATGAATTAGATACAAATAAATCGCTATAAATAACGTGGTCTATTATTACCACGTGGCTGATTTGTTAAATATTAAATGTGCTTACATTATATTATATTGTGTTATTTATACTTTTCTTTTAATGGTTTAATTATACCTCGAATTGTAAATGACACAATGAAAATTATTCAGATCATGCTACTCAGAACTTTCAGAAAATAATGATCCATTGAAATACGAGTGTCTCTTATTTTAGAAGTATTTATTTTGTACAGCCATAACGAAATGTCCACAAAAAACGTTATACTTTTATTGTTATATTTAGGAAAACAGCACATTAGTGGTTGTAAAGGTTATTATTTTTTTTAGTTTACTAAAAAGCTACTGAACAAAAGTCCGAAAATATTTTCATTTTCAAGATTGTTGAGTTGTACACATTTTAATCGAATCTAATTAAAAAAGTACGATATAAATAAATTATATTTTGAAGTTTTAGGTACTTACTTATATATTTGCAGTAAGAAGATTATTTTAATTAACGAATTAATCATTTATTTTAATTTCCAATGCCTAAAGGTTGGAGAGTACAGTTTTAATTACAAGTGAAATGATAATATAAGCAATTCATTCAATGATATATAGATTATCATATTGTAAGAGATTAATATTATTATGAAAACAATCAAAACTGTTTGTAGGTATAATATGTATTTTAAACGTAAATTTTCATTTTACTGAAAAGTAATAAGGTGATTGAAAATACTTTTAATACATAATTTGTCATTAAAAAACTATTTCTTAAATTTCTTTTCGTCATCAAACAAAAGTTTTCACTTTTTAAACGACAGCAAACTTATTATGTTTCATTTCTTTTTCTAAAACAGAATATTTTTTCTGAAAAAGTCATCATAAAAATCGAATGAATATTTAGTTAGTGAAAAAATATTTTTTTTCAACAATGTTGTTTTGTAATTACTTTAAACTGTGTAAAACAAAATATTTCCAAAACCGTCGGATAATGATATGATACTTTTTAATAGAATGAGTGTTTACTGTTTAACTTTAAAGGATTCACATAGTATGTACACTACACTGTAGTTATAACTGATAACCTATATTATGTGAATTTTCTCAAAAATACTTGGTTGTGGGTTGAAAAGGTAATTTTTATAATATAATAAGTTATAAAAATTATAATATAATAATAATAATAATAATTTTATATTATAATACAATTCGATTATAATAAGTGTAATAGTCAAATTTGTTACAATATTTTTTATTTAGTTTTTATGTTTTGTGTTATATATCCCCATATTTTTTGTTTTGTCCGGATCAACAATATAATTTCGAGTGTTCCGACCTGACATATTGCCACTGAATTAATACTTCAAAATTTTGAAATAATAAAATAAGGATAACACGGCGCTCTGGATAGATAATATAGATACACCAACATCTCTGGTCCATATTTTCTAGCTTATCGATATCAAAAAATACTATAGTTATTTTTTAATGCAATTTCAACAATTTTAAAAACCATGTCATGAAATATTTATTGGTTATAAGTTATGAATTAAGGATTTAATGCTATAGGATAATATAACATTCATTGAAAATAATAGAATTTGTTTGTAGTAGTACATGATGTTGATAATATTATCTACATTGTAAATATGTACCTCATAAAAATAATTGAAAGTTCATTAAATTACAATAAATTCGTGGTATACTTTTAAAATAATTTTGGTAGAAGATCGCCGATGTATCTTTTAAGCATTTTTCCCAACTAACAATAAAAAAGTCATACCTTCTAAATCCTTAAACACATTACACGCATGCAATAAAATAATATTTGTGGGCACCAGAAATTAAACACTACCTATATTGATTAATAGAGCTACTATGTTTATGACTTTTACATTTTTAGCGGGTGTGGTACTAATGTCCGATTCTAAAATAAATAGGTCAAATAGCTGACAAACTAAATGGATGACAAACAATATTGATAGACGTAAAAAAAATTGATTTTATGTTGAGATACTTAGGTGAATATATTTTATAATATATTTATATTTTTAAATTAAAAGGAATAAAGCATGTTTTATGGTATATTTAAAAAAAATAAAAAACAGTATACTATACTGAGATACATTTTACGAAATGCATTTTTAAGTGACATTTTATAAAAGTGTGACTTATAAACGTTATTAACTAATGGCATCGCAATGATTCACACAAATTTTGATTGCTATAAATTGTTAAATTTATTCATTTTACAAGTTCACAAAAAGTTTCAAATGCACTTCATAATATTCAGATTTATTATTTAATAATAAAATAATACTGTGCAAATCGATATTGTAATGTACATTATAAAAAAACTTTCAGTTATTTTACTGTAATCAGCAGTTTGCATTTGGCTATATGTCTATTTATACTATTTTTATGTTTTTTTTTAACAACCCTTTTAAGTTTTTTATTATAGTGAATATACCTAGTTATTGTTCTTAAATTGTAGATATCAATGAACATTTTTAAAAATATATTTATTTTCACATCAGATTCACAATTGCCAGTAGGCTATTATACTCATAAGTAGTTACATATGGTTAGTGTCACAAATCAAACTCACTGGAACAAGTGAATATGAATGTAATGTTTATATATTAATAACAGATTAAAAAAGTATATTTTGAACAGATAATGTGAATAATGAATTTCTTAACTCAATTTGTTATGTTATACTTGATATTTGTATGGGCATATTCGCACTTTTTAGAATGTTCTAGGTCATAACTAGGTACTTAACTATATTATTGATTATCAACGAATATGAATGTGCGTATCACATACAGCAGGCCAAACTTTTTCTTCGAAATTCAGTGGACCGATGGGGTCAAGTTAATTGTTTTTAGTATATATTGATAGATCGTGTGTTTTAATCTATACATTTTATTGTACACATACCAAGCATACGTATCCCAAATGGCAAAACGTATCTTTTAATTAAGTACTTGTGCATTTATTTAAATTTTGATTTTTGGAATTTTTAACAATACTTATGGGTTTATTTATTTTTAAACATATTTTATAGTTAAAAAGTAAATGTTTAAAAAAAAAATGAATGTAGATGTATGAATTGAACATTGAACGAATGAATTCTGAGTTATTAAATCGTTTGTATTAAAACGTTTATACATCTAGTGCTAAATATTTTTTTACCTACTTACACAAAGATTTAAAAACTCAGAATATTTTCTTTAAGTTCTTAATAAAAAAATGATTTAATGGATAAAATGGAAGTGAGTATGATTGGTGAATAATTCCGTGTATAATATCTATAATATCTAGAAGTTGGTAATACCGTATCCTTAAAAGTGGCAAGTTTTAGTTCCCTGGTTACGATGCTAAAAACATCCGAAATGACATTTGGCACAAATGTCATTGGCGGAATCGAACAATGGCCATCTATAACGGATTTGACTATTCGGTGTCGACTCATAGGCAGAAATCAGTGATGGGGAGAGGGGACTAAGTAGTGTACTAGTGCCTAGCTCTTGTTATTAAATTAATATTAATCTAACGAGTTAATGATTTCTGTTTAAAACGCTTTTAAAATGTTCAAGATCAGTTGCCTAATAATATATTTTTTGTGCTTTTGCTGTACTGTTAAATCGTTTAACTTATATAAAAGTCAGAGTGTAGAGTAATGAGTGTTGTTTAATGAGTCTGCCCTGCAGGAATTTCATCAAATTTTCGCTTCATTGCTCACCGGTGATGTTCGGCAAATGAGGCATGTCCCTCAACCACTCGATCAGTTTGTCCACCTCTTCATCGTACGGTTGGAGTTTGTAGTCCTGGCCGGTGGTCTGCAGATCGTCAGTAGCATTAAAATTCTTACCGTCGTCTTGTTGCATTTCGTGTTATTGTTATCGCGTGATTTAAGTTTACAAAATGTAATGAACGGCGGTACGATATTGATTCTGTGTCTATATTATTAGGTGTATATAAACGATGGTCCCGTCCGCTTACGACGATCGACGTGCGACACTGCAACAGGTGTGTTGACACGGTGTGTGGGCAAGGTGTAGGCAACCGCGGACGGGTATATTCGGTTGTAGACCTATCGGCGACACACACGGTTTCGGTATACCTTAAACTGTTTTCATGTTGCCATATATATGATATAAATATATGTCTATGCCTGTATAACATGTACTTATACCATAAAATATATTGCAATCCACTGTAACCATCACCGCGGTCGTTAATAAAAATTTCATATCGCTGTTTAACGCGTTACTAACTCAATTATATACGGGTCCGCGGCGATATTATATCATTAATATAATAATATAATAACTTACGAACATTACCGTCGACTCATCATCACCGCTCGTGGTGAGGTTTTTCGAATTCAATTAATTTTTTTAAGAACACGTTGTCATGTTTCGTAAGTCATGTTTGCATTCCCGTGTGTTATACTGATGATTTCGTGTCGTTTATTTCGTTACATCGTTTCAAACTGTATTGTCTTTATCGTCATGAACTCAGAGCGACCAAAAGTCGAAACTATAATAGACGTTAACTGAATAAATTAAATTCCGGAAAATCCAAGGAGTCCAGTTACAATTATTTTTGAATTTGATATTACTGAGCAGTCGGCTGGATATTATTATTATATAAGTGCCAGGCAACGACGAGTGAACGAGACACGAGAACTGTTGCAATTTCCAATTTTTTTAAATCATAATTAATAATATAATATTAGGTATAAGTCATAATAATACAATACATTGTAAAAAACTTTGGTTATCACTTTAGATTCTGAGCGGAGCGAGATCAAAATTAGGGTTACTGGTCACAAAATGTCTGAATTAGTTTAAAAAAATATATATAACAATAACACATCTATAAGCAGAAACTCAAACTATTAATTTTACTCACAATAATGGTAACATTATACAAATCCCATAAATTCTAAATACATATACCTAGCTATGGTAGGTATGAGATTATTCAGACTTCAGAGTCAAATAATTTTAAATCCATTGATATATTCGACTAAGTTCTAAAAACTATATAAAGAATTGATTTAGAGGGGAAACGAAAATCAAAGAATTTTCAAAATTATCTAAACGATAGGTTGGCAAAAATAAAGGCATTTTTATTGGAAAAACGATGTATGCCTGTCTATAAGACTATATATTATACGAATAATATTATACGTCAGTATTGTATGTGTTGATACAAAACAAGTATTATATAATTCAATAATATTATGACGTAGTGGTATTAGTCGGAATGGGGAGGAGAGTATTTGGAATCGTCTAAACCCCCCAAAATTGTTGAATATTTCTTAATGTGTTAAATATATAATAATAAACCATTGTGGTTTTTATCTTTTACAGAAAAATCAACAATTTATCCTTGAATCTAAAAAATGTCCACTTATACAGAAGCTCGAGTAGTCATTTATGCGGTAGGTAGTATTTATGAAAATATTATAAAACAATCTGTTTGTCGTTCATTTTTTAATAAAACTAAGGAATTTGTATTTTATTGTTGCCGATAAAACATTTTTTTTTGTTTCGTATCGCCCACTATTATAATACTATAAGTGACGACAATGGTGTATTCGTGTATGCACATTTCCGACGACAATGTATCACAACTAATATTTATTATTTCATTTTAGTGTTTGCATTTAAATGATTTATTGTAATCGCTTGTTTTTATTTTTTCTTATCATTTTGAGTTTTGTAGACTTTGACATTCAATAATATACATTACGTGGTTATATGGTTTCATAATAATTGTGGAGTATCTGCTCTGTTTGGTTCTCATTAGTATTATTTTTTTTTTGTTTCACAATATTTATGATAATCTCTTATCATAAAAATAACGAAATATAAACTTTTTTCCATATTTTATAGGGTTACTTCCATTTTAATAGACCTACCTATATATTATGAACGATGCTTTGGATTCCTACGGGTGTATTTTTATTGGAGCAACAGTCACTTGAGTTAAATAAAGTCAAAGTTAACAACTTTAAATAAACCTAACAAAGTCTAACAAACAATTTATTTCATTGACATGTTTTTAAATTCACAATAATGTAGAAACATTATATATGTTAATTATTTTTTTTAATGAAGTATGAGACCTTGAAGAATATATTTGCTATCAAAGGTCATATAAGACATAATTATTATAAAATTATTTTAATGTTTTTTTTCCAAACTTATATATGGCATTTAATATGTAATTATAAATTTTATTTGTGTGTACTTTGAATTTCCCTGAATTGTTTTACGACTGCCGTTAAATGTTTGACACTTTTATATCTGTTACCAGGTTGATTTATCTGAGCCACTCGTTAAAGTAAGTACTTGAATTATCATAAAAAAATATTAGGTAGGTACCTTTTATCAATATTATATTATTATTGTAACAGTTCTGATTTTTTATTTTACAAAGATTTCGAGTTACGGATATTTCAAAGCTGAATTCAAGTTTAAAAAAATAAGTATTACCTCATGATATTTTCCCTTTACACAGAAAATCATTGATTCATAGTCAATTAATAAATGATAATATGCTTTTGAAATAAATTACAATTAAATAAAATGTATCAATGAGGTTGTTATGGTTGAGTATTTTATTATATTATTTATAATAATAATATTAACGGGATTGATTCTTTTGGATATATGACGAAATACGATTGGCAATGAATATGAGAGCGAACCATAGATCTATAATCTAAGTTTACAGGTTTATGGAATGGAAAAACATATGACTTAAATATGATGACATAGTAAACATTAAATTTACAAAGTATAATGACTTTAAATACGTATTATTTACTATGTATAAGTACTCAATTAAGTATAAAAAAAACTTAAATCAAGAATAATAATATAAATATTCTAAATATCAATAATACATCTTAATTTATCAGTATAACATGTGACTTAAATTTATCATGATTAGAATCAAAAAAAAGTCGATTGATTTTGCATTTTTTTCTACTAATCTATTCATTTTTTATTTTTTTATATACAAAACAACCCATAGAAACGTGTGTGTCGTGATGGCCGTCCGTGATGGTTTTTTTTTTCATACCCTCTGTAAAGAAGTTTCACTTTATCTATGCGCGATAGCAACAAGCACTTT
>PVMI01086683.1:0-10761 GCA_008528875.1 Aulacorthum solani
TAATTTTTAATTTTAATTTAATTGTAAATACGTATGTACATTTAATAATAAGTTTTCATTAATTAAGTAATTTAATACAAACAATTCATAATGTAAGAATAAAATAATTAAATAGTGGAATTATAATAACTATAATAGTATATATGTACATACATTGTTATTAATTGGCAGGAACCCATTATAATAAATTGTATTTAAAAAGTGTTTCACTTAACGTTTTTTCGGTTAACGTTGTGTTTTCCAGGAACCTAACCTCGACGGTAAACGAGGACTTACTGTATTTGGTATACATTCGTTTAACGTTTTAAGTAATAATTATTTTGAATTTCTTTTCTTACTTAGTAGGAGTGTAGGCGTGTATCTCATTATTTATTAATCTAAATCGATAAGTTTAAAAGAATAACATTTTAAAACCTATGTAATAACAGGTCAATTCACTCTAATTATATAATATTATATCCAATGGATGAGTCGTGTTATGTGGGTAAGTTATCTTTTCTATTCTTTTTATATTTTATATTTTTGCTTCAAAGAAAATATAAATTATTTAATTATATTAAAATATTATATTATGTTAAATGTATTATTATTCATATGAGTATAATATATTATGACGAGACAGCATTTTTACAGAATCATAATATATAGGTACCCACTTATATATATTAGTCTTTATACTTATTAATCCATATTCTATATTTTGTACAGATATAGGTATATATATATAAATGTATACACTATACACTAACATATCGACTGCCCCAACGAAAAAGGTCGTAACTCAATTTTTCCAACTTTTCAGTATGAAGAAAATAAACATTCAAATTTGGATTCTAATTCTATTTTTTAACATAAACTTCCAAAACTTTTTTCACTGATAGATTTAAAAAGACTATAATATTTTAAAGACTTGGTCATTAAAAAAAATCATAACTTCAAGGTTTTTTATGAGATACTACCTAAAAAAAAGTTGTATCTATACTTACTACCTTTTTCCTCGGTGGCTGCCAAAACTAAATAATAATTTATTATTATTATTTTACGTCATAAACAATAATTATAGTTATTGTTTAGTGTAGGATTCAAATAAATAAAAAACTAGAACATTATTACAGTCATATTTTATTTTTCAATAAATTTAACACTTGACTTTTAATGAAGTTAACATATTTTTCATAATATTAATTAAAACAAAACAATAACATCTTAAATAAAAAAAAGATTAACAACTTTAAGTTTAACATGGTTAATATTTTATAATGATTAAGAACAAAAATCTGCTTTTACTTTTTAATAACAGATTAATAAAAAAATAAACGTCATACTTAAAAATATATAATAATAAAAAAACAACTTGTAATCACCTGTTATGACTTTTATAACAGATTAGTAAATAAATTAACAAAATTAACATACTCGAAATATAATAATAGTAATAATAATAAAAGAAATATTGTGTTATTTTCATTGCAGTGACTTGTAGAAGTCGTGGTAGGTTGAGGGAACAAGCCCCATTGAGCATAATGATAGTAAATCTACTATTTTAAGTTTTTCAACATCTAATTTTTGATGATATGCTTTTGATTATAGGCTTACAGCGAGGCTGATGTCTTCTTCTCAGGTTTTTTTTAAGACGTGTAATATTAATTTCGATCATTTCTAAAGCACTTAAATCATATTTTAACTTGAGTTGAAATGGATTTTCGAAATTTACAGTCAGTTCTCTAATGTTAGTCTACTTGATGACACTACCATCACTAGCCGTTTCCCAGTTACTCTGTTTGTCATCCACTAAGGGTTTGAAATCTAAAAATTCTTCGTTTGAAACTTCAAGTACTGTGTATGGTTTTCCGGTTACCTTTGCACACCTGATCAATGTTACCCATTGAGACGGAACATAAATTAATTTCCCTTTATGGGCATTTTCAATGCATGCGTGCATGCTATCACCCTCATTTTGGGTGTGTCCCTTTTCTAGAAATCTGTGCGTGATCTTAACTTTGAAGGTAAAGGCTGCATATTCCCACATTGCAAAGATAAACCGATTTCGGTTTTGACCACCACAGTTATCCGAGTAGAAACAAAACTCTTTTATTCAATTTTCAACCATACACTTAATGAACTTTAATAAACATGTCGCAATTTCATTTGACCCTCGTTTCGCCTCTGACTAGTTCCATACGTAGCAATAACCCAATTTCTTGCCTATATCAAATATTGTAAAATAATAAACAGCAAACTTCCGCTTATAATAAAATGAACTAGCTTAGCTTTGAGGTGTAGTAAGCACTTTTTGTAAATCGAAAACTGCGAGACATAACTCAGGTTCATTAACTGTTCGGTTTTTATCAAAATTTTTTATATCCCTTGCAATGTCTTTATTTTTTAAATGTTCAGCATGAATAGTTTTTTGGAGTTCTTTTTCTTCAGGGCTAGCCAGCCTAAATTTCTCACATTCATCACACAGATCTCTTTTTGGTTTAAAAAAACTTAAATTGAATGAATTGTTAAAAATATCTGTGTATTGTCTCAGAGTAGCATTCTGAGCCATTACATTAATTATTGACTTTTTTTTGACCCATTCCTAATAAAAGCTATACATTTTCGCAATTGAAAGGTCAGATTCCAAGTACTGTTTTTGTGTATTCTGTCGTGTGTAATGCGAATCAACAACTGGGAACATAGAAATATGCTGCTTTATACAATCTGTCACTTCCCTAGGAATTGCATGTGGTCGATTTCTATGAGTGCCTCTTTGATCAGATATCAGTACTGGAGATATTGCTAATTTTTACCCATATTATTTACAATTTTTTCTAATATACTAATTGTTTTCAAAACCCTGACTTTACACACTGATTCTATACCATTATTTTGAATGGGTAAAGAGTATTTTCTCGAAAACTGTCTACGTGAAGTTGATGAGCTGTTTGTAGATACTTTTTTATTACTTATTACTACGTATCTTGCAACTAAGTCCCATTGCCTAGAATAGTCCCCTAAACTCCAGTATTCATCAAATATTCTTTTACGTGTTTCCTCGTCAATCTTTTCAAAACATTTATTTCTGCATTTACAAGGTGCTCCCATTTTTTTTGCATTAATCAATTTTCCTGCACGGTTTGTATGCTCTTCCCCTAAGTTCAACAGTTGTTTTGCTTTATTGTCTTTCCAATCAGCTATATTTCTAGTACGTACTCGTGTAAGTTTTTCTTTAGAAGTAATTTTACGTTTTTTTTTATATTATTAATTGTACCCAAATCATCAGGTTCCTAATAATATTGTATAAATTCACAATATTAATAATATAATATAGCACAATATTACCAAAATTAAAATAAAGTAATAAAGATGATAAGTAAATAAGTTTTTAATATTATAAATTGAAATTTTAACAATTTATTAAATACATTTTGTAAACCAAAAACTAAAAACATATAAAAATATGTCCACATTTTTTTTTTAAAAACTATACCTAATATAATTTTATGATATTTTCAAATGTATTTAATAACAAATTAAGACAATAATTTATTTATTTATTCAGTCAAAACAATTACAATTAAATAGATTAATAATAATAGCTGATAATATGAATACCAACTGAGCTATAAGCTTGTATCTGGTAGAACAATAATAATAACATTATATTATTATATTGGTCAAAATGTATAGTAAATATTATTTTGTAATCAAATTTTGGGTAAAAAATTTTGCAACAGTTCTAATATTAATTATTACAAGGGTTTTTAATATTGAGTACCTTAATATAACAAAATGATTAGGTACTATTTAAGTACTCTTAATTTTTGTTTTACATTATGAATACCAAGCTTAAAAATATCTAATACTTAAATTTAAACTTACTTCAAAATTAGAAATTAATTCATCATTACTCTCTTCATTCACTACATTACAATCAATTCTAATAGCATTTTGTGCTAATGTAAAATCTTCATCCTTAAATTTACAGTAACAACAAATATTACCATACTGTTATAATATTATTAAGAAATACTTTAACAAAACAAAATGTATAAAAGTGATTATCGAATATAAATAAAATATAATATTATTAAGTCTTGTTGTTTTATACTATACAATATTAACAATATTATAATATTTTAATTACAGAATCAAATATCTATTCTTATACTTAAATCTAAACTTACATTATTAGGAGTGTATTCCGGATCCCTATCACTATCATAAAAGTCACTTTTCTCACTAATATTCTCACAATCACTGATCTGTCCATACTCGTAATAGGATAAAACACTTGAACCAATTGATTCAGCATCACTCTACAAAAATTAATAACAATATTATTATAATATTATTATTAATACTTTGTACTTACGTCATAATTAATACTGTTCATTTTTTCGCAGTAGCTTATACGTCTGAATACAGCAGGATTATAATATAATATTATAAAATATGTTTGTGAACTTTAAAAATGTTCCGGTTGAACCATGTTGAACAAAGATGAATGAATAATTAATTGAAATTGATAGTATTATCACTTAAAAATTAAAATAATAGATACGACCTTATTCGTCGGTTCCGTGATTATAGACTATAGTTGTATCTATACATAATGCTCTTTTCATTGGAAATCATAATTTCAGTACATTATTAAATTATTTTATTTCTAACCTCCTTGAGTGAATAAAGATGGGACAGTCGATATACAGCCACTATATAATATAGCTATCTGTGTAATGTAGGTACTATAAATACTAATAATATGTAGTGATGTGTATTGTGTATACTGTTTTACTGTGTAGTAGGTATGTGTTCCTATGATACAATATTTTTAGATCCCCTTATTCTCTCCTGTAATAAATTTTACACCACTGCTATCAAGGCTAATTTTTTTACATCTAGAACTTTATAATTTATAATATCAAAAACATCGATAGTATAACCAGAAGATACATTTTAAAATTGAAATTTTGAATCCAAAAATTCCACTGCTATATTTTAGTTTTGTGGTGTGTTATTACTTATTATGCCGGGACGCTGGTAACGAAGGTCATTTACAATAATCGATATATTATTGTACTATTGAACATGGGATTTCCATCGTCAACCGTCGTGCGTATAGATATTTTAGGATTATAATATCAGCTTTGGTCGCGCATCGCCGTTATTGTTATCGTAATCAGTAATCGTACAGTAATAATATTATAATACCATTGTAGTATTCTACGTTGTTTCTACGGTCTTATTAAAAGTTGTGTGCACTGTCTGTATTTTATATTATTTTGTTGCGATAATATTTTCTGCGAAAAATGTAAAATTGTTTAGACTATTATTATTTATTTCATTATACGCAGTCGACTGATGTAGCGTACAAGCGTGTTTCCGTTACTCCGTCTGTCTATTGTCTCCAGTCTCCACTATTAATTTCATAGGTAAAAGACTACTGATAAATTGTTCGCACCTATACCATCGTCCATCACATCATACGAAAAGTAAGTACCTACATAATACGTTGTTATAATACGTTTTTTAATAGTTGTTATTTATTTACTTCGATATTAATAATTTATTATAATATACCTATAGTATTTAACATTTTACTCAAATACTTTAATTAAAGAATTTTTTACAATACAGCCTAGGTATGCTATATAATATACTTATATAATTATGAGTATATGCGGTATACCTACATAATTCATTTCAATTTTAAGAAAACTTCAAATTTAAAATTGATAATTGCTAATTTAATCTTACTTTTTGGTGTTTTAGATACATTTGTTGTTACTTTCATACTACTGTGTCTGTAGCAAGTTTGCTGGTTTTTCTTATTCTTTGAAAAATGATAATTTTTTGTTGCTCTAAGTACCTATTAAATATTTTTTCATAATTATGTCTAATCCCCCTATAAGTAAATCTACCAATTGCCGTAGATTTTTAGAGGAAGTAGAATTTGTTGATGACTTATATAGTTTAGATCAACCACCTAGCACATCTAGAGTCCAAACAGGTGATGAATTTGAATTTTCTCAGGAAAAGTCCTACCCAACTAACAGTCTTATCAATAATACAAATGAAGCAATAAATAGTTGTCCATTACCTATTGTCTCAGTTTTTGATAGTCATTCAAAATTAGTTGACGAAACTGAAGTATATTTAACTTCCGATAGTGATAGTGATGAAGAAGATTTTTCTAAGCAGTTTCATTTGTTTGCTGATGATAAACAAAAAATGCTCAATTTACTTAGTGAATGGGCAGTCAGTAATAATATGACTAATAGAGCTTTGTCCGCGTTATTAAAAATTCTAAAATCTCATAAGTGTTTTGTTAGATTTCCTTCAGATGCTAGAACTATTTTAAAAATTAATTTGTCTTGCAATAATTCAAATTCAATTCAATCTGTTCCACCTGGAATATACCATTACTATGGTATTTCCAATGGCTTAAATTCGTTAAGAAACGTTATAAGTTATAACATATGTGAAGCAATAAAAATTTTAATAGGTATTGATGGTCTTCCCCTTACTAAAAGCTCAAGCATTACATTTTGGCTAATCCTCGGACATGTTCAAAATGATTCTAGTTATTCGTCTACATTTATAATTGGTGTTTATTTGGGAAAAGATAAACCCAAAGATAGTGACATATTTTTAAAAGACATGGTAAATGAACTTAAAGAATTATCAGAAAATGGCTTAATAACTGATTTTGGTAAGAAACGTGTGGTTGTTAGTGGCTTTTGCTGTGATGCTCCAGCCAGGAGTTTTGTATTGAAGACTAAGGGGCACACTGGATTTTTTGCTTGTTCGAAGTGTATTATTGAGGGTGTTTATTTGGAAAATAGAGTATGCTTTCCACCTGGAATTAATTTTGACAAAAGAACACATGGTAATTTTTTGAATCGCTCAAATGATGAATATCACATAACTGATTCAGTATCAATAATTACTGAAATACCTCATTTAGATATAATTTTTAATTTTCCGTTAGATTACATGCATCTTGTGTGCTTGGGAATTATGAAAAAACTGATTTTATTATGGATGGGCAGTATTAAAAAAGCACCTTTGTCAGTTCGTTTACAAACTTTAAAATTATTAACTATTACCAACAACCTTTTATTGCTTAAACCATCCATTACTTCAGATTTTTCAAGATCGCCAAGGGGTCTAAATGAAGTACCTAGATGGAAGGCCACAGAGTTTAGATTATTTCTTTTGTACTCTGGGCCAGGTATGCTTAACGAAGATTGTTATTCCCATATTATGTGCTTGCATATATGTTTTAGAATTCTTTTAACTTCAAACATTGAAAGTGAGATGATACATTTTTGTGAAAAACTGTTAATATATTTTGTTAATAAATTTGGGAAATTATATGTGGAACACTTCATATCGCACAATGTTCATGAATTGTTGCATATTGTAGATGATTATAATCAATATGGAGCTCTTGACAATATTGCTCTTGTTTTCCCTTTGAAAACTTTTTACAATTTTTAAAAAAAAATGGTTCGGAAATTTGAAAAACCTCTAGAGCAGGTCGTAAGGCGTTACAATGAATATTTGACTTTTTCTGAATTTAAAGAATCTTTTTCCAAAAAAAACATAGAATTTAGAAAGCCACACAATGAAGGACCACTTATTAATAAATGCACGGGGCCTCAGTTTAAATGTGTTATAATAAATGATTTTAAAATTGATACTAAGTCCATTGCTAATTGTTATATTGGTTTTATTAAAGACAATCAAGTTCATATTTGTAAAGTTGAGAACATTTGTAAGAATAATCATGATAATGTGTTTATTGTTAAGTTTTTTAGTAGTGTTGAGCCTTTTTTTGTTAAACCAATTAATAGTATAAAGTTGGGACTGCCATTGTAAACAATTTATCAAATGAACTAGTTCACATAAATTTGAATACCACATATTATAAAAAATATATGATTTTAAATAATGCTCAGAAATTACAGATCACATATCCTATATTACATACAATCAAGCAAATTTAACTACGCACTACTGTTCATTTTCATTGTACAGTTACTGTTATTAAGTCCCTATTTCATATTATTAAAAGCTAGTAAACATTAAAATATTATGTTCTTTATACAATATATAATATTATTGTTATAACTCGTTAGTTATTAAAAAATAACATTTATTTTCTTATAACCCATGATAGCTAATGTAAATAAAATAAATATGTTACTCAAAAATATATAATTGATTATGATTTAATTTTTTTTTATTTATTTTATGCAACTGCGGTTAAAGTATAATTATTTTTAGATTATTATTTAACATCAATATATAACATATTTATTATAAAATACTAAAATAGATATATACTGAATATTATGATCAATTGTTATTTAACACACTTTTTTTTTAATAAAAATAGAGACTATATTTTATTAGTTATTTTAACTTCTTTGCCATAAGAACTATTGATTTTGGGCAAAATTAATGTTGCATAACCAACTAATCAATATTAATTTTTTTTAGGATTATATTACTAATTCATTGATATATTAAAAAATGTCAAATTATTCAGTTGTTCATTTTACCAAAGACAATAGTGTTGTGAAGCGGTTCCTAGTCTCTGGGTAAAAGACAACTATTGCGCGTGGCCAAACAACAAATAGCTAACATAAAAATATATTATAAATAGACGTATACCGAATGAAATTGATTTAAAATATTTTAAAATTAGAGTATTTTGTAAAAACCTAAGTAAGTTTGGTATTTAACATTAAAGTTATTGTAAAATACCTATTTATTTTATTATATCTACATATTTGATTTAAAACAGCATCATTAAATGAAGCAAAATCAAAAGCAAATCTTGCGATGTATAAATCTGATTTTACTGATGACGATGAAATAGCCAATCGAAGTAAATTAAACACACCTGGATCAAGATCTAATGCATCAATGCCTCTGTTTTCTGGTAATGTTATAGTATTTGCATTTGTAGATGTATATGGCTGGGAATTAAATTGTTTAATTGATAATTTAATTTACGTTTTCATTCTTTAACTATAGATTCAGACAATGAAAACGGATCCATGTTGATAGTTCCTAATAAACCGTTTACATCTTTGAAGTGTGAATCTGGTTCTAGAAAAAACCATACAAGAAAACTACAACAGGGTTGGTCCCCATCTCCAAAAAAAATGAAATGTAATTCTAGTATATTTTTATAATTTGAATAACTTCTATAATAATATTTATCTTATTTTAAAGCAATAAAAAATTGTGTTCGTACGCTGGATGTTGCTATTTCTCCATCATCAGTAGCAAGTACCTCAATAACATTTCATGCCGGTATAAATGTTATATACTTATATATATATTGAGTATTTTCATTGTAATTATCTTAGGTTTGAAAATAATTAAATACCTTTTTTTTCAGAAAAAAGTTCTACAGCTAGGAAACTTGCATTTGCTCATGGGTCTGACATTATTGCTTCTAAAAGAACAAAACGTAAGTAAATTAGATGAACAAAATCAATACCTGATTGATATACAAAAATGATCTTTGTTACTATTATTATACGTTCTATTATATTAGTTAAGAATATTAATACATTTTTGTTTTAATTATTATTATTTTTATTTAAATGTTAAAATTTCAGATTCACCTATTCAGTCAATCGTTGAAAAAATAATTCCCATTGATATTCAAGAACAAGATCCTGTTACTTTGTTTAGTAATAAGTCTTATTCTCCAATCGATAATTTTTATGTTGAAACTGTTGGTAATTAAAAAACATTTTTTCATAAATTGAAACTAAATCAATTGCTTCTACATTATTGTTTACATTAGATCAAAGTCTGGAAACAAAAGATAGCACAGCAAGTGTTAATTCTGTCAATTCCTGCACTCCACTTGGTAATATAAACATTTTAATCTTTAATTTATATTGTATTTAATTCTATAATAAAAAAAAAAACAAATTTTTGCTGTTTTAATTTTAACAGATACTGTTTTTCAAAATAACATCATGCGTAATATAGCATTTTTAAAAGTGGAAATGCGACAAATTCAAAGCAATCAATCAGTAATGTTTGAACACTTTGAATCAATACTAACCCATTTACAAGGCAATAATACATATACAGATAAAAATAGTTTGTCTCTTAAAGATTTTCATGACTGTCCACTACCCTTGGATAATAATATTAATTTAAGTACTATAGAAGATAAAATTTCTGGCGATCATCAATTTAGATCATGTTTGGGAGGTAATTATTTTTGCGTTTTGGTATAATGTCAAAATTAATTAACTTATTGTGTTCAATATGTTTTATATTTTCTACTTTAAGGTTAACGAGTTGTCATATATAGGAGGAAAACATGTAAAAGCTATGGTCAAAAGATTAATGTCAACATTTTTTACTGATGATGTTTTATCTTCTTACTCTTATAGCGGTAAAAAGGGTAAAAATCCATTTTCATCCCTATTCATTTGCTCAGTTATATTTGGTAGGTACCATCTATGATTAACTATCGTATCAAAATATTTGAAAAGTATACAGGATCCGGCTAAAAAGACCTACCTCCCATATTCCAATGTATTCCCATCTATAAATATGGGAGGTATTTTTGCTGGACCCTGTATATATATATGTTACTATATGCTAAAGTCCGAAACATGGTTAAAGTGCACATTATCCGGATAATGTATACATAATCCACAATAGTTGGATAAGGTAAACACTTAACATTTAGAGTCATAGTTACGTACATTAACCGGCTATTTTGCA
>PVMI01086724.1:0-12631 GCA_008528875.1 Aulacorthum solani
AATAAATTGATTTAATGTACTATTATTTTGTCCTGTATATTTTATTCTTGTTAATGTTGTATACCAATTTAATTAATTGAAATATTAATGTTAAAATATTGTGGTTGTCCTTTAAGTTAGTCTGACTTTTCATACAAAAAAAAAAAAAAATGTAGATTATCAAGAAATATCATCATTTGTTGGAAGTAAAAACTACTGGCTGTCTTATATATTTGTATATGTAATTTTAGAAATTATAAAGTAAACATAGAGATAAAAATACATGATTTTTTTAACAGTTCAATATATATTTTTGGTGATTTTTTAAGCTAAAGGCGCTTTACTGAAGGTCACAGAATAATTAAAATTTCTAGACGTCTAATTTTGTCTATAATATCTAAATTAATAAAAGTGGAGTTAATTCTGAAGTTAATTGGCTACCATCCAAGAGTGGGAATACATGTGTCTATATTTAGATTACAGATGTGCTAAAGAGTGTACCCCTAAAGGTTATAAAATCTGCTGAAACCAAAACTGTTTAAATGTGTATCTGCATTGGTTAGTGAATAGAATAAAAATTCTAAATATGAATATTTGGGTAAGTGTATGTACATACCTTGTTGCAGTTTTATTTGCTATATATGCTATAGATGTTCAAGATGACAAAAAGAGTAGTCTGGAAGAACTCTTGTAAGTAATACTTGCAATTATTTTATTTTCTGCTTTATGCAAACATTTAAAGTTAATGCTTTCATAAATTTAATTTAGGGTGGAAAATTGGGCTGAGACATTTGGAAAAGAATTATGGTATCTGGGACAAAATATAACTAAATCTGATGAGATTAGAATGGTATACACTAGTTAATACTATAATAGTATTAATTGTATTCTTTATTACATGCATATAACATTTTTAAACTATAGTCTAAATTGTGTTTAGCGTTACAAAAAATTGAATGAAACACACGTGTTTAGAACAAATGCCAGTCAACTTCTACAAAACATATCAACAGCAATGAATCGCATGATAAGATTGAAAATGACAGCTGTATCTGTAAATAAATCTATTTCTGAATTCTAACAAAATTTTATTGTTATACTTAATGATAAAATAATTTTGTAGTGTCTTATGGATGCAGCAGAACGTTTATCCGAAGAATTTGAATGGAATTTCTTTGGAGAAAATGGAATTTCAAACTATACTTATTATAATGCAAAGTATTCACCAGTTGAGGGTATTGATGATTCTGATGAACCCGACCGAACTACCCCAAATATATCTTTAGATCTAGGAAAAACTATTATTCAATTAGAATTCAAAACAATGAATCTGACAAAAAATGATCATTTTTATGGATCATCTGTCAATACTAATTACAGCGCAGTTTATTTACCAACAATATTATTTGAAAAACGTATGTGTAATTTTGATTGTTTTAACATTTCTTTATCTAAAATAATAATATTTTTAGTCAAACATGTCCAAATACCTTTACAATGGTCTGAAAAACTGGATGAAGTCTTTTTACAAAATTATCGCAGTGACCCATCACTTTCTTGGCAATATTTTGGAAGTACAGCAGGATTTATGCGTCATTATCCTGGTAAAATTTTGTTAAAGCTCTAATTATTATACTAATGAATCATTTCATGAGAAATGAGAGTATTTTTTTCTGTATTATGATCATCATTCATCATATATTCAGACAGAAACATTGATGTTTAATAATTTTTTATTTTTAGCTATAAGATGGTCAGCTAAACCTAGTGTGTTTGACACCCGTCTGCGACCGTGGTACATACAAGCTGCAACTTGTTCAAAGGATGTAGTAATTTTATTAGATATTTCTGGTTCCATGAATGGCATGCATCAATCAATTTCTCAGCTTGTAATTAAGTCTCTGTTGAAAACATTCAATAATGATGATTCGATTAACATTATTTTTTTTAACACTGGGTTTACTTACTTAGTAACTTGCTTTAAAGAAATATTAGTTCAGGTAATAATAATATAATCAAAATTATTATTTATTCAACGTGAATTGGTACTAGTATGTTTAATATTTTTATATTGTAGGCTACTCAAGAAAATCTCCACACTTTTCATAAAGCTATAATTGAAGATCCAAGATTATTACCATCCTCTACAGCAAACTACAGCAAGGCATTTATTGAAGCTTTTCAACTTTTATCTAATGTAGGTACTATTCAAACTACAGTAAAACCCATTAAATACTTAAAAGTCAATCCAGGCAGAAACACTGAAAATTATTTATTTTTTTTTATAAAATTGTGCATACAACAAAATGATGTAACTTTTTCCAAGTTCTAAGAACTAGAAGATAGAACAATATCGGATGTAAGATGATATTGTTTTTTAAAAAGAATGTATTCGGGATTAACTGCCTGACTTTCTAGCTACTATGTACAATTTTAGTAAGTATTCTTCCATTTTAGAACAGAAAAGACAACAGGTGTTCTGAGGAAACATGTAATCAAATGATTATGTTGATCACGGATGACGATCCTAATGAAGAACTTTTTGATGTTGTACAAAAGTACAATCGAGTTGATGTTAATAAGGATATAAAAATACCAGTCCGGATATTCACTTATATGATGGGTCGTGATATTACCACACCGCCCGAACTTGAACGACTTGCTTGTGAAAACAGAGGTTTGTGTGAACATTATATTATTAACTTAATCTTAATTACACTTATTAGTTATAACTTATAATAGAGTAGCGTTTATGAGAAATGGGTATAATACTTGAATAAAAAAAAAATTATTTTATGTTTGCAGGTAGCTTTGCACACGTACATTCAAAAGATGAAGTACTGGAAAGCGTATTGAAATACATAGCTGTTTTAGCAAGACCTTTAGTATTACAAGCTGAAAAACATCCTGTTACATGGTCCCATACATTTATGGACATTTCTGTAAGTGAAAACATTTGTGTGTATAACATAAGTTATTTAGCTGTATTACTTAGGTTTTAGTTCATAGCCATAATTAATGTTAAGAGCATTTTGTTAGGATCCATATGTAACAGGCACATTACAAAATGCAATGGATTTTGATAAGCAGATGAGTGATCTCGCTGCTAATTTGAATGAACAAAAACAATTCCCTAACCAACATAAAATGGATTCTAAGTATTTGATATTGAACTCTGAGGTAACTTGTGTGTACCAGTGTCTATCCAACCCAAAATCCTGCATATTAGACTCGTTAGTACCGATCCTTCGATATAAAAACAACAATAACTAATAATAATTATTACCATTATAACCATTAATTATGTTGGAATATTATAATTTTAATATTTATAATGTATATAAATAAACCTTTAAAATTTGTACCTAGTGTGAAACCCAAAGTTTTTTCTATTTCATTATAATGTTGGCTTATATTTTTATTTCATTAAATACCAAATAATAATATTAGAACACTGTTACACAGGGTCAAGATAAGGATGGAAATTATCAAGAATACAGGCCAATGACTGCAATTTCCATACCAATATTTAATAAAAAAACGGATGAAAATATTAAGGTAGGTTTCATTTATTTGTTTTTATTATAAAGTTCTAGGCTGTAGTATGTGGTAATAACTGCGTTTTAATTTTCAACAGTCATACTACTTCCTACGTAGTAGCTTAGTACTTACAATAAACTCGTTTTTATTTTAAAAAAAATTATATATTTTATTTAAGACTAAAATCCAAGGAGATTTGCTCGGTGTTGCTGGAACTGATGTACCAATTGCTGAATTTGAAAAACTAACACTTCCTTACAAAGTAAGCATAATATTATAAATTATATACATACCAATGACTGATAGAAAGTTAATTTTTTAAGAGGTTCTAATTCAATGTATATTTTAAGTGGTTCTACATTATTATTCATTATCATTGTCAGTACTTAGTAGTTGCTCGAAATTATAAAATTATAATATGGCAAAAAAAGAGATTGTGAGGGATGGAACCATAAATGCTATAGAATACAGATATATAGATAAAAAACAAAATTGTTGTCACCAGGACAGGATTTTCACCGTGAGGCATTCTCTTATTTAATTACCATTTATTTCAAATTAATTGTTAGTTTTTTTTGTTGCAATTTTGGTCGTATAGGTATTTATTCATATTTAGAGTCAAAGTAATTATAAATTGATGGTTAATATATTTAATTTGTTTTTGACTTTTTAGATTGGCGTAAATGGCTATGCTTTTGTTGTTACAAATAATGGATATGTGCTTTTTCACCCCAATTTGAGACCTGTCGTAAGTAAAAATATTCATAAAAGATATTTATATTTTAGCTCTAATTTGATTCTTCAACAAAATATGATTTAAAGGAAGATGGTTTTCTAAAAGACAATCACAATAGTATTGATCTAACCGAATTGGAAATGTTGGATGATAATGATGAAGAGCCAAGACAACCACATCACTATATAGTCCAAGTATAAAATAATATTAATAATCATTTGAAAACATGTAATATATTTTGAATGTTGTTATTTATGTAGTTACGGGAGGCAATTGTAAATCACAAGCGTGGATCAATGGAAAATTTAAGCATTAAGTTTCACTACGACAACATGGTATAGTAATAGTTATTAATAATAAACTATAAATATAGATTTTAGACGGTAAGAATAAAGTAGAGGACATATTTATTTAGAGAAGAGTTGGGTCTGAAGTTCGTAATTACCATTATACTGCATTAGATCCAAAAACAGAAGGCCCTTTTACACTTGGTTTAGTATTACCTGCCTCTTATGGTAACAATTGGATTAAAGCTGGTGATGAAATTAATAAATCTATAGAAAAAAGTAAATATAATGTCTTATGAATGTTTGAAAAATATACTTATAGCTAGAAAGTTCTTAATTATTAAGTATTTTATGTTTTAGATGAACAATTTGATAAATATTTTCAAGACAAGTGGAAAATTCATCCAAACTGGTACTTATATGAATACAATATTTTATGTTGTTTTCAATCTTATGTAAACATAATTTAAAAATATCCACTGAATAAACATTTCAGGGTATATTGTGATTATTTTCATTCATCAGAGCGAAAATTTGAAAATCCTGAAGAAAAATTGCTTCATTTTATGGAAAAAATTTTTTCTCCAGATTGGGAATGGAGAGAGCAATATCCAGCTTCAAATTTTGAAAATATTTCAATGGATGATTTCAATAGACGTAAGGGCAACTATATTTTAATATAAAATACCTTTAGTCGATTTAATTTTATTGTATGGTTAATAGGGGAATGTGACAGAAAACCAATCGACATAGATGAGTTCTATTGTAAGTTAATCTAAAATTCACTAGGAATATAATTTTTTTCCTCTAATTTTGGTAAAAATTTCACTATTTCAGGCGATAAAGAATTAATGCAACTTTTATTTTTTGATGCAAAAATAACACATGCATTATACAATTCAACTTGGAATCCTACTTCAGAATTTGAGTAAGTTTTAAAAATATGTATGGTTTTTGTATTCTGAATTAATAAACTAATAATCTAAAATTAATCGTTTGATCTACAGGAAACATTATGTAAACCAATATAATGTTAGTGTCAGATTTTTGGCAACCCAAGGAGGGTTAAGTAGATGGCAACATATACTTGATCTGGCTGAAGGTGAATTGTATGTACAACATACAGAATTAACATTATTATTATTTTTACTAATATTTGTTTTAAAAAAGAATTAACAGTTGTATGTATTTAAATTTAGACAGTTTGGAGATGTTCATAACCGATCAGTTGAAGAAGTTTGGTATAAGCGTCCGGTACTATATCGTAATCTTAACCCGCAAGCATTTGTATTTTCAGTGCCTTTTAATTCTGGTATTCAGTTTTGTGGGGATATTTTGATAAAATTAATATTTCAACTTCTGTATTTGTGTGTTATGGATAGGCAGAAATGATAAACTAAAAATCACTGCCAGCCATGCTATATTTGTTGAAGATGAAAATAATGAAGCACCGGGGTCAGTAGTTGGATATGAAATGTTACACAAGAAATTTTATGAGCGTTTTATGGCAATCACGCAAACCAATGAAAATGTTAGCAATTTATTTTTCTTTATCTTCTATTGAATTATTTTTACTAACTTTCAGTGATTTTTAGTGTTCAAGTTGTTTACCATGCTCATCTCACTACCTTGATTGTTATATAATTGATGAAAATGGATACGTTGTGCTATCAGAAATTCCAGCGGATACTGGCAGATTTTTTGCACAAACCGAATTAAAGAGCACTGGAGTTATAATGGAGACAATGATATCAAAAAAAATATTTAGGCGGATACCCATGTTTGACTACCAAGCTTTGTGCAAAGAAAGAATACCAGCCTCAAGTGCATCATCCTTCTTGTTAACAGTAATTTAAATTAAATTTTAATACTAATTAAATTCAGTTTAAGTATATAATATTATCATCGTGTGCAAAAACAAGTCAAGTTAATTTATATATTTCATGATAAAATGGTCATAATATCAAATTTCCTAAATTGTTTACAGAAATAATTATGTTCAAAACTTAAAAAATTTAAATTTTAAGACTCCCTTCAAAATAAATATTTTATGTACTTTGTCACTTTTGATACTTTGCTGCAATACATGCAATGTTCAAAAGAGTTAGAAAATGTAATCAACATATATTAATATTATAGATATAGTTCAAAGCCTAGAAGATAATACAGTGGCTTTATAATAGCCCTTATTCTGTTACGAATTGTTTTATTGTCAAAATATAAGGGCAACAAATTTAATTTAATTCTTTTAATCTAAGAATAAACCGATCTTTAAATAATTTTAATATTTAATATTATTTTTATAGCCATTTTATATAGTGTATACGGGTCTAAAAATGTTCTTGGTGAATTTAATGTGGTTACTAGTCGAGGGCAACTTAGTCCATGTATGGTCAATTAATGAAGGTAATCATTAGACATGCAGATAATGTAAAATATTTTAACTCGTCTTATAATTATTGTCTATTAGAGTATGGAGATGAGGCCAATAAAAACCCAGACAAATTTAAAATTATCAATAAACCCTGCGATAAGAAAGCCGATTTGTTTATGCTGCAACATGAACACCTTAGTGCAGAAGGATTTGATGCTCCACCACCAGCTGGATCAACTATAAGGTTAGGTTCACGAAACTGTGATGGTATGAATGTATAATAACATTAAAATCAAATTTACGATCATGTACTGTGACCATTTCAGTTGAACATACTAGCAAATAATGTGAGAGGAGGCTAATACATAGTACTTTAACGTATATCTGAACATTTTTTTTTTAGGCCATTTTTTGTCAAACGTATAGCCCATTCAAACTTACTTCTCGTTGTTGTAAAAAATGCAGAAAGCAGTCAAAGTCATTTGAGTGTTGATCCAGTTAAAGTGGAGTATAAAAACACATCAGGTACAAACACAGATCATAGTTGCAACAAGCTGAATCTTAACTTTTTTTATAGACGCAAACTTGGAGGATGTTATAATAGTCATCCAGGGGTAATATATTTGTTACTCATTAAATCTTAATACATTATTTTATTGTTTTATTCATGATACAAATAATTTTTGAATTTTTTTAACACTTGATTTTATTTTTATAGGAGCCAAACAGCAAAGTGTGTTCAAAATGTAATATTATTAAGTCAACAATAATATTTGTATTGGTAATGAGCAATTTATGCATACATATTTAAATTTAATTACGCTTTATCAACAAACTGTAATTTAAAAAAGAGATACAACAATTAAAAAAAAATTATTATTGTACTTTAAAGAATTCTAATATTGTTATTTAAACATAATTTAATATTGTCCAATAAACACTATGGAAAATTACACTTTTATAAACATTTTTTTTCGTAAGAGATACATAATTAAAGAATTTCAGCAGATAAAAAACTATCCAAAGTTGTATTACCATTAGATGGTGGTGGTTTTTTTTTGAAATTAGAAACTAATTTTCGCTTTTTAGTTACTGGTTTCTGTCGACTAGGGTACACATCTGGTTTCGAACGACCACCAAGACCATCATACATTTCTTCATCTGAACTACTTGAAAAAACAATAGATTTTGATACATAATTCGCACTTACCGATTTAGTAGTTAAAGGTGGTCTCATAAATCCAATTGGTCGTCTAGGACTTTTAGGCATAAATGTGTTGACCTAAACAAAAATATCATAACTAATAATCAGGAAGTACATTTTAACGTGTTTAGTATCTCAAAATTAATAAATATATATATACTTACACATTGTGATGAAGATTGTTCTGTTTTGTTGTTTAAACTATGTGGCTTTAATTGTCCTTTTGGTTGAACCGTAGAGGAAATTGAATTTTCTGGAGAGTATATAACTGTTTTTATACCCTAAAAAAGAATTATTAAATTACTAATTTAAAACATTGATAATTTAATCAACATGATATCAATGTTATTAATCCAACCAACAATACTAATTTTCTCACATTATAAAAAATAATGTTCTATTGAAATTATACATTTTAATACATATTTAAGTATTGAGTTCACTTAAATAAATAATAGGTATCACTTTAGGTACTTTTTCTAAACTTGGAGTAATGGACAATTCAGGAGCTGGACTTTCGTGTATGATTCTTTTACGCAATTCAGTTCTTCTTGGTGTACTATCATTTGCTTGTACCAGAGATTCTAAGTTTTCACATTTCTTTTGTAGCCTTACAATTTCTGCTTCAAGATCGGTAATTTCTGATTTCAATTTTCTGAAAAATAAATTTTTAGACACTGTTTAGGTATTTTAATGCATTCAAAAACTTAATGCACACTTGACTAATTCATAAGTAAAAATTATAATAACACATTTGCAGTTACCTTTAAATTATTATTTTAAAATTTAAAACTAACAATTAATCATAAGGTAGAAAGATATAAGAACAGTTCAACAAATTACATACTCCATTACTCTGGTGTTCATGGATTCTTTTGAATTTACATTGCACAAATGTCTTTTAAGTTCCATGTATTTAGTAACACGTTGTGAAAACTTAGTTTCCAAATCTAAATTGCTCTCTTTTAAAGTTTGAATTTCTCTACAAAACAATTGCTGAGTTATTAAATGATACACAATTTTTAAATAATATATCATACTTTTTAAAAGAGGTTATAAGTAAACATAAAGTTTGAATATCAGTCTTTTTTTTTAACAAACATACAGCTTCTTGAGAATCTGCAGCTGTTCCATATAATATACTGTTTATTCTGAAATTTAATTTGAATATTACACAAATTATATATATATATATTATTTTTATAAAAGAAAATCTTACGATTGGTATTTTTCCAAATCTTTTTTTAATTCTTCAGCTTCAAGTTTGTAGCACGTAGCTTTTTTGCATTCAGATTTAAGAAAACGGATATTTTCTTGTAAGCTAGATACAAATGTTTGATGGCCTCGTATTTTGTCTTCCACATCTTTAACATGTTTTCTGTAAAGTGATAATATAATGAACATAGTGTTTGCAAAAAGTATAAATTAAATATTTTTCTTTACTTTAATGAAATCAGTTGTTCTTTTTCTTTTTTGGTTTGAATCAACAAATTTTTTATTTCTTCATTCTTCAGCGTATTATCATATGTAAGTGATTGCACTTGGTGTGTCAGTGAAGATATGTCTTCTTTTATACTTAAATTTGAATTGTTGTGAAAATATAATTTAATAATTTGCTTTTCGGTTACTTTTGACCGGCAGTGTGGACATGTTTGTGATCTTAAAGTTAAAGAAATAAATTAATAGTTATTAATACTTAATAGTTAACAAATTTATAATTATAAATACAATTTTAAGGAGGAATATTAACATAAAATTGGGAAACTATATTTTATATACTATTACAATATACTTATAGTTATTAGTTACGACATGCTGCAAATCAATATATGATTCATATGGTCATAGGTGCCCGAAGAAATTTGACTAAGAGGGAGGGAAAGTTTGCCTATACATTAAGCATATTTTGTTGATTTGGTTTAACAGGATTTTTTATAACCATAATGCAATTTTAATTTGCTATACAGTAAATTATCATACTATACAGTATACATTATTTAAATTAAATTTACAAAAAATCCCCTTAAGGTATCTCTCCCCCTTTCTGGGTGCCTATGCATATGGTACCTTAAGCTGAAAAACAAATACTAAAAAATAGTAAATAGGTATCTGGAATACTTATAAAAAAACAACTATAATAAGCTTCTTACAAAAACGTTGAACTTAAACTTTAGTAATACCTTTGAATCCATGTCATGAGACATTGGTAGTGGAAGACATGACCACAAGGTGTTGTATGAACTGATTCAGGATGAATTCCGGTGAAACAATCGCCACATATCGAACAAGATGCTAACATGTTTGCTTGAAAAAGAAAAATTAATCATTAAAATAATGTTTAAAATACACAAGACATTTAAATCAAATGGTTAAGCATTCATGAGTCAAAGATTTGGCATTTAAGTTATATGCATTATGCTCTATTGCCGTAGAACTTAATTAAAAGTGACGATTATTTGTCCTTAATTCTCTACAAGTAATATAATTGAAATAAAAACAAATTAAATGTTATTAAATTATTTAGTTGTTATGATTAGTAATTAATTAGTTAAATTATTAACGTGTGACATGTAAGATTTTAAAATTGTAGCGATTCGGCAACTATAGTCACAACGACAACCATTAGGTTGTGTTTCTATGTGTATTCCAAGTTTATAACTAACTTGGTAATTGGTAGGTAGCGGAAACTGGACGAGTAGTTATATTATGTTTTATATAAATTATGGAGAAATAAAACAAAAACTTATTATTGAATATATTACCATATAATGGTTCAACTTGAATTATATTTTAAAACGTATTTTGTTGTTCGAACTAATAAACATTATTTTACTCAGGCATATCCAGAAAATTGGCGTAGTTAAAGTAATATGACTCTAACAAACTATACCAACTAGGAGAAATGGATAACAAATCACAAAATACCCAAGCTTGATTTTTTGAAATACCTAGATGTGGCGAAACAAAAAAATGAATACTTGCATTTTACAATACCTAGATCTACATCTTAAGAATTAGTGATTGAATAGTACCTGTTGATCGACAAGTCAATAGTTTCGAAGTTGCATAACTTTACAGATTTGTCGGTTGAAATCAAGACTTAAACCGAGTCGTCACAACGGGCAGTGAGTGCATATCGCATTCTTGGAGAACGTGTAAGAGACGAACAAGACGTCATTAGTAACATAAGTAACGGGACGGTTAGGTTAGTGTGGCGGCGGACTAAGCAAAAAATTAAAAAACACTAATATTTACTTAATATTCTAATTTTATTGAACGAGATTAAAAGTCGGCATTCGGTCGGTGATTGATTATTATGATGTCCGTGGTTTGGGGTGAAGAAAAAAGCTTCAGACAAGTCAAGTACGGAGACGTTGACATATTTTAGAAATCATAATAACATATTAACATCACCAACCCAAACAATAATATCAAAAAAAAAAAAACTCACTATTAATAACAATATTAATTATTATTTTGTTATTATGGATTTTGGATTGCGCTTCTGGAGGCACACGATAACAGAGTGTTGATAACTCGCACAGTGTGTCTCTCTAAAGCGGAAACGAACGAAAAGCGAGGCAAACACTGTCAAAGGTATCACACTAAACGATTCGAGTACAGAATTCTGATATTTACAAATACTATAGATAGCCGTCTTCTCGTTATCAGTGAAACACGCCGCCATATGCAAAGAATACTACTCGATAAACAAACGTTATCAGATACGTATAGCGACTAATTTATCACTTATTAGACAACGAAAATATGAAATATTGTTCAAATTAAATAATTGCCGTTGGTCAAATTAATTATAATTTAGACTAGAACTTATTTAGTTATTTATTTATTTGACCTAACTTTAAAATAATAGCAACAATATAATAAATCTATATCATTATAATATGTATTATACTGATAACGTTTGTTTATTGAGTAGTATTCACTATTCTTTCATCTTTGCATATGGCGGCGTGTTTCAGCTTATTTTGTGGTGATATATTCCATGACGGCTATCTAGTATTACAAGTATTAGTATTTTATATCTATGGGCGAGCCGCGCATCCGCCGACTCGGCTCACTCGTTTTCCTGTTCTCCCGTCGGAGATCAGTTGGTCGTCTTTGATCGACACCTCAAATTTGAAATTACCCAAACGAAGCCCCAACGAACCAGCAATCTGCTCAATAATATACATTTGTCACAACTTGGGGGCGTGTGGAATGTCTAGTTCGGCGAAGTCTATCAAAAAAAATTGCCGACACACCGTCCTTTGAACCATCTGTTTTCGATTGCGTCCCATTTTATGGTCATATCAGCCATGTTATCGGCTTTTGTATGCGTATTTTGTACCATAACGGTGTCATAGGCGAATGGCTTGAATTCAAGGAACAATAATCGTCTCAACGATGATAATTATTAACCGTATGGTATGTGCCTTGTACGGCACCTAACTATAAATTGCGCTTAGCCTACGGCAAGTTTATCGCGATATAATTACAAAAGTTACGGC